>JAKKZJ010000013.1:22865783-22876957 GCA_033441845.1 Pangasius mekongensis
AATAAAAATATTGTATATATTATATAATATATGTATATATGTGTGTGAGAGGAAATGTGCAGTTAGAGTACATGTGGTGTAGAGACAGAATTCTACTGATAAACATCTATTAAAGCTTCTGATTTAGTGCAAGTGCAAGTGTGTGTGTGTGTGTGTGCGTGTGTGTGCGTTTCCTGTACACATGCATTACTCTCTCCCTCCCTGTGTGTGTGTGTGTGTGTGTGTGTGTGTGTGTGTGTGTGTGTGTGTGTGTGTGTGTATGTGTGTGTGTGTGTGGATGGCTACAAGCTGAATATTACACCTAAGAGAATACAAAAAGGTAAAGAAAAGACATGAAAGTTCTTAGACAATATTTATATCACATTCAGAAACAAACTTTTGAGAGATATCATACAGTTTTTCATCATTTATGTTAAAGAAACATCTGGGAAGTAAAACACACTGAATATGTTGTTGATATAAATTACTATTTCTTTGTTGTCTTAAATATGGACAGAAGGGGATGTAAACATTTGCACTCAGCTGTAATTGGGCCTGTTTTATTAGTGGTTTAGTAAAGTTAGAATGTATAAATGTTTTCGTGGTCAAACTGAACTAACGATTCTTGCCTGATTTACAAAAGTTTCTGCTTTTCTTTTTGAATGCAAATCAGCTGTAATTTACCAGGAACTTTCGTGTCACGTTTAGCCACGCCCACAAAACTCCAGCCGAAATCTCCAGCTAAATCTTCCAGTAATGTAGTTCAGCCGTTGTAGCGTGTCAGCTACAATACACACACACACACACACACACACTTCCTCTTCCTGCTTTTATAGGGTGCCATTACTTTTGTTCTTATTGAATGGCTAGGGTTAATAGTCGTAATTTCTGGATTTGTTTTGGAATCACTTTCCTTCAAATCGTTAACGACAGAAACTGGTTCATTAAATTGTGTGTAAGTGCAATAAGTGCTTTAAAGTCGACAGAGTAATATATAATCACAGTAACTCATCAACAGTTACACGATTCAAAGCGTGAATTGTACGCAAATTGAAACAAACCCAGCAGAAACGAATATATTTCCGTAAATGTACATGAAGAATGTTTTTATATTTCTTACTTAAGCTGTGTGTTTGTACCATGAACCTATTTTTATCTAAACTCAAGCGTAGTAACGAGATGAGATGAAAATATCTGAGACAAAAGAGGTGGAATCGTTCGGCATTAGTTATTATAGTGGAGCAGATCGGAATATCGTACGCTTCACCTTTACTGAGAACAGGAGGTGAAACGAATTCGTTTGCGGCTATGAATGTCACCGAGTGGCATTTACGCCGTGACAAAGCAAACATTAAAAAGGGCAGCTGAGACTTCCGGTGGAGCGAGACGTCCCACTGAGCGGTGGATCAGGTGCGCCGGTATGGCACCCGCCACGCTCTGTGTGTGTGTGTGTGTGTGTGTGTGTGTGTGTGTGTGTGTGTGTGTGTGTGCACATGTGTGATAGAGAGAGAGAGAGAGATTTTGGCTATGAGCAACTCAGAGGAGAGAAGGCACCCTTTAGACCCCATTACTGAAGCTGAAAGTTTAATGAGGCCGTAAAAAGGCTGAACAGGGTTCTGAGTTAATGTGCTCTGCTGTTCTGTTGGCGCTAACAGCCACTGTGGAATCACACACACACACACACACACACATACACGCGCACACACACACACACACACACACACACACACACACACACACACACACACACACACACACACAGAGCTCATCTGTCTTTCAGTTGTATGGTTATTAGAGGGATAATGCTTGGCCTATGAGAGTCCTGTGAGACGCTGGTTTCTGATTGGCCGAGCCTCAGAGCCCATGTGTGTAGTATGTGTGTGTGTGTGCAGTGTGTGCAATGTGTGTGTGTGTGTGCGCAGTGTGTGTGCTTGGAGATAAAGCGCCCGGAGGAAGCTGTGAGGACTTTGTACCAGCACGTGGCTAATCCGTCCTGTTGAATTTTCCTCTGCTTAATGTATAACTCTATAACTCATTCACGGCGAGTGTGTTTGTGATCAACGCTAAACCATCGCACCTTCGTCCACGTCCTCGCTGTCCACCTCTTGGCCGTTCTCCTCCTCGCCCTTCTCCTCCTCTTCGCCCTTCACCTCCTCGCCCTTCACCTCCTCGCCCTTCTCCACCTCCTCGCCCTTCTCCTCCTCCTCGCCCTTCTCCTCCTCCTCGCCCTTCTCCTCCTCCTCGCCCTTCACCTCCTCGCCCTTCTCCTCCTCCTCGCCCTTCTCCTCCTCCTCGCCCTTCACCTCCTCCTCGCCCTTCTCCTCCTCTTCGCCCTTCTCCTCCTCTTCGCCCTCCTCCTCCTCCTCGCCCTTCTCCTCCTCCTCGCCCTTCACCTCCTCCTCGCCGTTCATTCTGCTCCGCATCCTTAAAAAGATTTTGCTCTCTGTCTGTCTCTCATTCATTCTTCATTCATTCATCATTTATCTCTTTCTTTTTCTTTTGTTCTGCTTCTTGTTCTCTCATTCATTCATTCATTCAGTCTTCATTTCTCTCTCTCTCTCTCTCTCTCTCTCTCTCTCTCTCTCGGGGGAAGATGCTGTAATCAGCAGGTGGTGGTGAGACAGCTGAGAGCTGAGTGTTTATCGGCGTGTTCTCAGACAGGAAAGAGGAAGAATCGGCAGCTGTGTCGGCTCAGCGAGGAAGCGGATCTGCTTCAGATCGTCATAATGGCGTCTGAAAGCTCGACCTCAGAACATCACACACTACCTTTTCATTACTGTGCCATGAATAATTTGTGTTGCGACGTCAGCTTGGCTAAATATAAAGATCGGTTTTAGTGTCACGGAAAATCTGTGGTGGAGTTCACACAGAGTGGTGTCCTGATGAATTCTGTGGTTTTTATAGAATTAATTCTGAGAGCAAAATAATTCACCCTCAAGTGACCAAAGGCTTATAACATTTATCTTTTAGCAAATGCTGAGAAATGTCTGATTTTTGAAACTCCGTCAGTTATCAATATAAAACAATAGGTTTGTTTATTTTAACAGTATTAAACCGTAATAAACAAAAGGAAACTGTAATAAAAAGAATTAAACTGAAATGAAAATAATTTGAAACAGTAAATAATAACTATAATAAACTGCATTAACCTGTAATTAACTCCAGCTATGATCAACTATAATGAACGATAAATTGCATTAAACTGTAAATATAATTAACTTTAACACTAATTAATGATAATGAACAGTGCATTAAACTGTAATTAATAGTAAAATATTCTAGAAGTGTGTGTGTGTGTGTGTGTGTGTGTGTGTGTGTGTGTGTGTGTGTGGATGAGAGAACCTGAGATGGTAAACCTGGGTTCTGCTCAAGGTTCTGAAGTTTGACAAGTGGCTCAGGGAGATTTCCAGCATCCTTATGTGTTCTGTTCATTCTGTGTGTGTGTGTGTGTGTGTGTGTGTGTGTGTGTGTGTGTGTGTGTGTGTGTGTGTGTGTGTGAGAGACACGCCGGACATGTTTAAAGGATGCTCTTGTCTTGTATCAGTGCTGCTGAAGTGCTTACACCTTGTCCGTGTTTGTGATACGGCTGCAGCGGCACCAGCGTGTCGTCCGAGTGAGCTGAATATTAAATTAGCGCCCGCTTGGTTTAGACACATCCTCATGAACGCACTCTTCACTTAGCCGAGCACCTTATCTCGCTCTCTCAGCTTCTTTTTCAGCTGTAACTCCGAGACACTTTCTCCGAGTCTCAATGAAACATCTGTCACGACTACGGCTTTTTTCACCGCGCGTCCGCGTAGCATAAAGGGAACGAAAGCTGAATCGTTTGATTCAGGAGTTTCTCCGCTTGTATCATGACCGTTAGATGAGATGGGAGCTGCCTCCCATTGCAGCAATCCTCCATCTGATCGTCACTGATTAAAATGTAATCTACATGTTTCTGTCTGTTTCAGTGGTGTTGCTGAATTCGAAAGAATCCCAGGCAGAACTGGGCTGGACGTCTTACCCTGCGAATGGAGTAAGTCCTTCTTAATCGTTTGTCTCTGTGAAGCTACAAATGTCATATTAGCTCTGTTTATATGTTAAAGGATGGACCCCAGACGCCTGAAATCGTCCTAATTCCTGCATTTTAAAATAACCCTTTCACACGGTCCATTCAGCGACTTTATTAGAAATATTAGCATTTAACAAGAAAACAAGAAAACTGAATTGTGAAGTCCACTTGGTACTGAATCAGCAATAATTAACTCTAATGAACAGTAAAGTGTAACTGTAATTAACTACATTTAACAACAATGATTTACTGTAATAAACCACATTCAACTGTAATCAACTGTTAAACACTGTATTAGACCTTATTAAACTGTAATTAACTGTAGTTAACCATATTTAACAGTAATTTATAACTAAAACTGCATTCAGCTGTAATAAACTGAAAATAACTAGCTGTATTTAACTCTATTAAACTGTCATAAATTGTACTAAGCAATATTAAACTGTAATAAACTGTAATTAACTATAGTTAACCATATTTAGCAGTAATCTATAACAACCACATTAAAATGTAATAAACTGTAATTATAATGAGTAACTATAATAAACTGTTATATCGCGTACAGGCTACACGCTGCTGTAAGTAATGGACGTTGATAAATCCTACAGATCTTAAATTGCGTTAATTATGCACGACCACGCTCATTTACATACCGAAAGAATCATTATTTATATTTACATTGATATAATAATCTTTAGGATTAATCTATAGCACGTGTCGTTTTACCTTAAAATCCCGATGATTTACATTAAAGAATGAAGGATAAGGAATAAAACAAATGATGTGTCTAATGATAGAAAAACAATAAATGTTTCTCGTCAGTATACAGATATAAATTCAATTTAAGCAGAACAAAGAGTCACTGTGAAGGTGGAGATATTGGAACACCACTTAAAATAATCATCATCAGGGAACAGTTCACAATTAACAGAACGATCTAAGAGTGTTAAAAACTCGATAGATGAGTTGAAGTGATTTAGTTTGATGTGTCTTTAGCGAAATGTGTAATCGATACACGCCCACAGATCACGGTTTATAGTAAACCGCTATAGTGTAAAGGGATTTTATGGCTGTGTTTGTGTTACATGTCAAAAAATACGTGAAAATCCGTGTCATTATTGTCGTCTTTTTGGCAGCTGCGTTTGGAAATGTAATACACGGTGTGAGCGATATGAGCGCGCGCAAGATGCCGTTATCTAATTTGTAGTTGATTGGGAAATTCCAGATTTGTCTTTAATGCACCTGAGAGTAGAAAGAACTTGAGGAAACACCAGACCGGTGTGTGCAAGTTTACTAGTTTTCATAGCGTACTGGATGAAAAGGTACAGAGAAACGTACCAGAATGTTTTGGAGCAAACAGCCTCAGGTCAGGATTCAATTTAAAAAAAAAAAAAAAAAAAAGCCCAAGGGTGGAAGAAACCCCTTCAGAGTCGTGCATCACCTGATCTGTAGTTCACTGTTAAACGTTTTCATCATCGGCTTAAACGTAGGCAGCGTGTGGAGCGGAAGCTCACAGCGATGGCTGGATTAACACGTCTCCGTCCTCACGGCCTGCAGCAGTGTCATATTTTCACACTGAAGTGTCTGATTGTCTTTTTCTCAGAGAAATGGGAGGAAGGAAGTGCGGCTCGCTTCAGGCTCACACTCAGAAATTACTGCCACTTTCACCTGCAGAGAAAAACAAAACACGATTTCAAATAACAATTACAGCCGCATTACAATATTTTTAATAAAAACTATCACTATTTATTCTCCACAAATGCAGCTGCGATTCCCCTGAACTGTAGTTTAATCATAAAAAGTGTATTTCTGTAGAAACAGTGGAAAAGGCAGCTGGAAGGTGCGGTGTGTTGTGAGAGGTTGTGAGTTTGTGGTCGAAAGGTTGCAGTTTTGAATCCCAGCACTGAGAAGAGAAAAGAAAAAACACATAAAACTCAGGTTTTAAAAAAAAATCACAAAAATAAGATGAAACTCAGGTGTTTTTTTTGTTTGTTTTTTTTTTAAAGGCACAAGAATCAGGTTGAAACCATCATCAGAAAAAGAAAACATGAAATGCAAGTCAAAAAATTGACAAAAAAAAACAAGATCAGGTTAAAAATGCAAAGTAAATAAACAAAAAAAAAAACTTAAATAAATCAATTTCTTTTTAAACTGCATGGAGAAAAGTACGAAAAACAAAAATGAACAAAAAATAGAAAAAAACATCACAAAATCCAGATTAATATAAGAAAAGAAAATAACATCCAGGATTAAAAAGTTATAAAACGTTACAATAATCACACTCTCAAAAACATATAAACAACATGAAACTCAAAAAAACTCCAGAACAACCCAAAAAACAAAATTCTGAAACAAACCAAAAAACACTAAACTACATTTAAAAAATAATGTTGGATCAAACTGAAATAATCACCTCAACTTGTTGCAGGTAAATTTTTTTTTTTAGTTTTTCTCACCTGAAAAAAAAAAAGTTTTTATATGTTGTAATGTTTTCAATTGAGGAAAAACGAACAAAAATTTCAGACAAATTTTTTTTTTTTTTTTACTTTGATGCAAGGGTTAATTTTTTTTCAGTGTATAAAAAAAAAATCCCTGAAACCCCAAAGTGAGCAGTGGCCTGAACAGGATTTGGCCGCGTGTCTGGCCGCGTGTCTGGCCGCGTGTCTGGCCGCGTGTCTGGCCGCGTGTTTGACCGCGTGTTTGTGTGCACGCAGTGGGAGGAGATCAGCGGCGTGGACGAGAAGTACAAGCCGATCCGCACGTACCAGGTGTGTAACGTGATGGAGCCGAACCAGAACAACTGGCTGAGGACGGGGTGGATCGGGCGGCGTGGAGGTCAGCGCATCTTTGTGGAGCTGCAGTTCACGCTGCGTGACTGTAACAGCATTCCGGGCGTAGCGGGAAGCTGCAAGGAGACGTTCAACCTGCTGTATGCGGAGTCGGACCGGGCGCTGGGGGGCCGCGACGATGACGAGGCGCGCTACAGTAAAGTGGACACCATCGCCGCTGACGAGAGCTTCACGCAGGGCGACCTGGGCGAGAGGAAGATGAAGCTGAACACAGAGGTGCGTGAGATCGGACCGCTGACGCGCCGCGGTTTTCACCTGGCCTTCCAGGACGTGGGCGCCTGCGTGGCCATCGTCTCCGTGCGTGTGTATTACAAACGCTGCCGCGCCGCCGTGCAGAACCTCGCCGTCTTCCCCGACACGGTGGCTGAGGCTGCGTTCGCCACGCTGGTGGAGGTCCGGGGCGTCTGCGTCAACAACTCCGAGCCGGACGCCACCGACTCGCCTCCCAGGATGCACTGCAGCGCCGAGGGGGAGTGGCTTGTGCCCATCGGGAGGTGCAGCTGCAGCGCCGGCTACGAGGAAGGACACAGCAGCTGTGAAGGTAGGAACTGTTTATGAACTTCTGAGATCGAAATCACAGATACTGTGCCGCTTGGGATGTTGGTCAACTTTCAGTGAGAAGTTTCTTCCAATAAAACAACAACATTTGGTGGTAAAGCAGGTTCCCACCTCCAGCTCTTAGCGCTAGACGCTGTTCCATATCTGTCGTGTTTGCTTATAGTGGCACTTCGAGAGAATTGTGTTGAACAGTAAAGCCACAACTGTTTCATGTTCCACAAGGTGACGCTTTGAGTTGTGGTTGGATTTTAAGTCCTCAAACAAGCAAACTACATTCAGACATAAATACGCCAGAAGTTTATAGGATTAGTTAAAACCGCTAACGTCAGGGCTGTATGTGTGTTTCACGTTCATGGAAGGAGTCTCCAGTGTCAGCGCTTTGCAACCGTCAGAGGTGGAGCTGTAAGTTTTCCGAAATCGTAAGGACCGAGGAGTTTACGCTTCTTTGCAGTTTCAGAGTAACATGAAAAGCTGCATTTTTTGTCTTGTTAATTTAAAGAGAGAGAGTAAAGAGCGGCTGGTGAGGGAACGACCGTTTATAGCTGCTATAACGTAAGAGTCAACAGGAACTAACACGATAAAAAGTATGACGTTGTTCTTTATTTAAAAAAAAATTGAATTGCTGGCAAACTGCTTTGGTATTTTTTTTTTTTTAAGGCAGATTTTTTCTGTAAAACTCAAAACTCGAGTTTTTGCTTTTCATGACAGTCTTTTAATTTGGCTTATTTGGTTTATTTATTTGGGGGAAAAAACCCCATAAATGAATACAAGTGTTTGTTACTAATGGTGTATTAATGCAAATATGTAAAGCATTAAAATCCATGCAGTGGGTAAAGTGAAAGAAAAAAACCTGAAGACGTTAAGAGATTGGCGAGAAATGGGGTATTTTGTTTTAAATGAAACAGGTGGAACATTTAAGAAATGTTGTGATGCTATAGAAGTAACTTTTACGTAATCTGTTTTCCTCCAAAGCACTGACCTGATTCTGTATGAAAAGGAAAAGAGCAGAGCAGCAGACGTGCAATCAGCGCTCATTTGTCCTGGATTTCTGAAATAGGTCGTGTGTGTTTTAGTTAATAGTCGACACATTTGGAGATTATGTAGTTGTATAATACGTCCCTGAAAGCAGACATTTCCTAAATGACGCCTCATCAATGACTCATCACGTTATTCAGTGTGCCATCCTTACATCATCTCCAATCATCTCCAAAAAAAGGGGTTATGACCTGATTTGATGTTAAAAGGAAGCGACAGGCGGAGAACCGAGGAGGAAATAACGGAGTGGGAAGGATCCGAGCCGAGCCCATTAGAGCGTCGGTTTTACAGCCGTCATGTTTTACCTTCGGCAGGGTACAGTAATGACCTCGCGTCTGCTTTTACATGATCAAACACGTTTCCCAAACATTCATAAAAGTCCTGCGGTTATACAGCATTAGAGGATTCGGGCTGTAACTGATGCACGTAAACTGGAGTGTGTAATCAGATCTCGTGCGTTTTTAAATGTATTCCAGCCTAATTATGTCCTTTAATCTCGTTACAGTACATTTTTACTCAATAACCTTTTTAAAATTTTACAATAATGAATATTGTGTTTCTTGCTACTTTACTGAATGCTAATAAAGTTTCCTTGCATTTGCCATTTTGAGCACGCACTCTGTGACTTTCAGGGAAAATTATATTGGGGCAAATATAAAGATGCTTCTTATATCCCCGAAAAAACGGAGAATGTTGATAACTTGTGGCCTCCGGCTGTAAATACCGGAACCTGCTTCAGCATCAGTTCTGAATGTTTGCTAGTTAACAAGCGAAAACGTTCATCAAGGTGCTGTTTGGCTTATTCCATTTATTATATAAACAAATTAAAATGATAGTTATTGCAAATGTTACTTCTCGGAGTCCCAAAATTTCGAGCAAACTGACTAAGGAAAGTTTAACAACAAATTTAAGTCTGTTTTTAGCTGATACAGTGTTGTACACTGTGATCAAAGCTTAGTCATCCGTTCATTCATTCGTTCATTCATTCATTTATCTTCAGTAAGCACGTTATCCTGGTCCGGATGGCGGTGGATTCGGAGTTTATCCCGGGATCACCTGGTGTGAGGCGGGGAATACACCCTGGATAGAATCCCAGTCCATCTCAAGGCACCACACGCACACTAGAGGTGTAAAGAAATGACATTATATGTATCTGTACCTGTATTTGGATGTAATCCCAAAGTGGGCGTGGCCTAATCTGGAATCTTAAAAAAAAAAATTAAATACCCCTCTGCCCGTGGAAGACGCTAGAGAGGGATGTATTAGGGATGGATTCAGTTACATCTCTAATACACACACACATTCACACACTCATTCACGCCTAGAGTCGCTGCTTCATCTTACAGGATGTTTCAGTGAGGTGGGAGGAAACCGGGGAACCTGGAGGAAACCCATATAGATACGGAGAGAACGTGTGAAGGACCAGGAACATGTGATGGATGAAGAAATTGTGTTGAAATGTTTATTATAAGGATTATTCTGTCTGTGATGGAGTTGTGTTGCCTGAACAGATATAACGGCAGACTGCAGGACGCAATTACGCGGCTGGGTTGCATCATGATGGTGTGACTTGCTCATTTAGCGTAGGAGTGTCTGTGTATCTGGGTGTGTATTCACACACACACACACACACACACACACACACACACACACACACACACACACACACACTGTGCTCATGCCTCGGTGATGCATCAGTGTAGGACAAGTGTCATTCCCGGATCGATGGCTGGACACGTGAAAGAGAGAGAGAAAGAACGTTTCATGCTCGGTGGTAATCATTATAATGTCAGTGCTTCTCTTTATACACAACCTGAAACCAAAACTTTGGAAGGATTGTGTGTGAATCATCTGTCTTGTGACGAATCACTTCTTCTTTGTCCGTAAAATGGCCTCTGATCATTGTGACACATCAAGATGCTCAGCAGGAAAGGGATCTGCTATACGACAGATCTCACTGCAGATCTTATCGGGGTTCTTCAGCTTGTCTCACCACCGGAACTCTTAAAAGTGACTCCATGGCCCAGGACGTGGTGTTCAAGGCGGTGGTCTTTGGGGTCCATAATCATGACCACATTGCCACTACCAACACTAGAGGATGCAGCTGAAACCTTCCTCCCAGGATTGAGGCCATATTTATTAGAGATTTTACGTGCAGATGGTAGTGAAGCTGTTGACTCCAAAGATTTTGCTTCCTATCTTGACGTGTCAAAAATAGGTGTGAAACGACTTGTCATTTACCTTTTCCTCTAACGTGGCTGCTGGTGGTGTTGCAGGTCAAGAGCAGCCCTTCATGATGGACTGCAGGGATCTAGCATCTAAATCTGTTTGCTTTGGAACTCTGACTTTTCCCAAGCCAATCAGATACCAGAAAGGCATCATGTTGTCTTTAAATTCTCCATTAATTCTTGATCAGTTGAGTGTGTTCATTTGGCTGGTTCACAGGTGATGCAAAACATCAAGGTGTAGATCTTGGGTGTCTGATCATATCCACAAAGGCTGCAGGTTTTGGTTACAACCAGTCAATAGTCAGACCTGATAGTCAACTGAGCGCCAAGTTAAACTGATTGGTTTGAACAAAAAACTGGACCTTGGCTCTTTTTTTTTTTTTTTTTTTTTTTTTTTTTTTTTTTTTTTTTTTTTTTTTTTTTTTTTTTGTTTTTTAAAAAAAAAAAAAAAACCAAAAATGAAAAAAAAAA
>JAKKZJ010000013.1:22903501-22917791 GCA_033441845.1 Pangasius mekongensis
ATGTACTGTAGTAGAAATATTTCATGACGTCTTTGTCAAAACACACTCGATCTTTTTCAGATAAAGACTTTTTCAGGAAGTGCTTCATAAGGCAGTAGATTTTCCGACGTCTTCAGGACAGATGATTTGCGGTCTCGTTAACATGACAAGCTGTGTCTTTTATATCTTATTAACTTCGAGAGAATGAGAATGAGGCTGGCAAGGGATTGACTGTTTCTAGTGGCTATAACATAAGTGAGAACAGGAACTAACTTATTTCATGGACATTTCACAACATTAAATGTATCGATAAAGGGATAAAAAGTATGAGGTGTCATTCTTTAATATCTGAAAGAAAATGTACTGTGTATGGTAGAGCGTGGTACAACAGGAATAAAACGCTTCTGTTGTAGAAAAGTCATCAGGGTGCTAACGGTAAGTCTGCTTCGTCACACCACTCCACTGTTGATTATTTTACTCCATCAGCACCACACGCAGCGTTTCGTTCCTCACTTATCGACCGAGTCTAGCGTTACCTGCTGCAGGGAAACGAGCCAGCTCCGGTTCGAGGTAATCTCGACATGTACTCATGTCACATTTAACTTGAGTTATTTTCCTGAAAAGTGCTTCTTTGGTTCAAGGATGATCCAACACTCATCCTCAAATCTGTGGTTTTGGAGCAGAGAGTTTCTTACACACCTCTTTTTCTCTTCAGGTCATCCAAAATAATACACACTTCCATTTCTCTGTCCTGTCTTTTGTGTTTGCTTTCAAACCTTTCCCCCTTTCACCCTTTCTTCCTATTGATCGTGTTCTCTCTCTGTCCATCTCCTCTGTGTTTATTAATACCCCTCTCTCTCTCTCTCTCTCTCTCTCTCTCTCTCAGCCTATCCAGTTATCAGCACTACAATTTGTTATCCACACTAAACGCCTGTATTCGTTCTTATTCTTCATTTCATTCCCTGTAGATCTGATGCAGACACGCACCCCTGGCTTCCTCTCATTCATTTATTTATTTATTTTTTAACACACTACGTCATCCTGTCTTTTAATTAAATCTCAGCCCATCCGAAAAAGGGGATTAATAAAAGAAGAGCTGTTAATTACACAACAAGGTCATTGGTGCTTCAATTTCGCAGTTTAATTGCTGCTCTCTGATTGTGTTCCTGACTCATTCTTTATTCCACCGGCAGCGTGACAGATGCCGTTAATTGTTGCTCGCCTGCTCTTGGCAGGTCCTGCATGCGTGGAAGGGATAAGTGTGTGTGTGTGTGTGTGTGTGTGTGTGTGTGTATGTGTCGAAATGAATTCTTGTTCTTTGTGTGAGAGGCTTTCTCAGCGCCAGAGCTCTTGGCGGTTCTCTGACACGTCGGAATACTGAACGTGTCTTATTCTGCGTTCCTGCAACTTTTTCTTGTCAGAGGTGAAAAACTTTCCGGTTCCACTTAGTCATGAATGCAGCATTATGCTTTAGATTTTCTGGTGTCTCTAATTATCTCCATCAGACAAGAAATATCCTGATTTCTACTGTGTGTGTGTCATCGTGCCGAATCCAAACCGTGAACCGTTTCTGCCAGTGCTGCCGTTCTGAACTTGTACGTTTACTGGCACTAGTCACAGTCACGTGTTTTCCCGGCTTCAGTGCGTAAACATGATATTTTGCTTTAAATAACTATCACTGAAACACTGATGATAAATTAATTTTACGCGCCGTGTACGCGTACGACTCATCATTTTCGGGGTGTGGAATCGACTCCACAGCTTTAGGGTTAATTCTTATTTTTCGATGCTTGGAATCAGCGAATCGACTCGTTTTTGGGATCGACTTTGATGCGAACCAAAGGCAGGATGCAGACTTGATGAATCTACACACAAGATGTATTAAAAATTACTGTAGAAATGCTACATCACTTCCCAACACAGCTTCATACTTCAGGACGTGACTTTGGGAGCATGGGAGCGGAGTGAAGGAGCACCGGGGCCGTGTCTTTAAAATGTCACGTGTCCATGTCACTGCTTATACAAATATTTTTTTATGCTAGTAAGAAAGTCATTTCCCTTTGCTGTCATTCTCATCTGTGATTATTCTGCCACTGGCTGATGCGTTAGTGAAGATTAGTGCCTCATGAGCAGTGCTTTATGATCTTAATGCCTTTTTCTGTTCTTCGAATGAGCAAAAAAAGGAAGAAAGCGCTCTGAGAAAGCAATCCAGAACCTATAGTGTGAGGTACTCTTCATTCAACCTCCCTATTGATTCCTCAGCCTTACAGGTCCATATATCTAACACTTCTCTCGGTCGTTTTCTTAGCCTTGCTCAGTTGTTATAGATTTCCAAAGCCTGTGCAGATTGTAGAACAGGTGTCGGTATTTATATTCATAATCTGTCTCCGGTCTTCCTAACAGCGAGCTCTCTAAAGCAGGGCTTTTCAACCTGTTTCACTTATCAGAATTAACCAACTGGTCCATTGTGTAGAGGTAGATGCGCCGTCTCATGTCTCTGAACACAGCCTTTTTAACCGGATTTTTAATTTTTAATTTTTTTTTTTTTTGGTGCGTTGTAGTCTGTGTAAGCTTTTTTTTTTTTTTCTTGGAAGTGGCAGTTAAAATGCTCACGTTGTCAGAGTGAGTCATTTTCTTTTGTTTCATCTAAAGCTCACGCTGAACATTTTCTGCTGAAAACAAGCAAAAGCTTCATTACTCTCAGCAAACAATAAGCTATGGGCTTTGTTGGATGAAGCGACTGCACACAAAGCTATTTCATTCTGCCCGTTTTCCCCTCCCACACCTCTAATATTTCTGAGAAAGTGATTCAGATTTGCCTCCATCTTGCATCGTGTACACGTTTCAATCATAATATCTAATGTGCCTGGAGGTGTTGGTGGATCCATAACCCCCTTTCTATTCCATGTCATTTCCCTGAACCTCACACATGAAATTGCACCGAAATTCAGACGCAGTCATAAACCATCGATTTATCAACATGTAGGAGGCTTTTTTTTATCCTCATCCTGCTTCAGCCTGTCTGCTTTCGCCTCTCCTCTCTCCCTCCGTGCGATGAGGGACGGCTGATGGAGCAGATGTGGATGTTGAGATGTTAGATTAAGGCTAGAGGGGACAGGGACTGCAACAAACAAATGACACTGATGAGGCCTGATTTTGCAGAGCGAAGAGGGAGCAAACGGTTGGCTTTGATTTGTTCTGCAGTTTGTGGACTTTAATTGCTGATTACATTTGCTAATCTGCTGTTAGGAAACCTAGCTAAAGATATTGTAATAATGTATGATGGGATTCAGAATCGAGGCGTATCATACCAGTTACAGCATCGAGGAGTATCACACAGTAAGGTTTATTTTCTTTCTCTGGTTGTTTAACTGTGAATAAACAATTAATAGCCTGGACACAAAGTCTGCTGCTGATTTTTCCGACACTGTATGGTCCTGTGATCTGTTGTTGCACTTGAAATGTGCAGTATCTAGTGAGATTTTGGACGTTAATACAATAGCACACCCACATGTGCTACCACAGAGCCACCACTGGGGGCAAATTGGAATCATGGGATCTTATGGGATGATATTCTTCTTGCTCAGTAAATAAAAACAATATGGTGGAATGGACAAGTTCACAAGACAGTAGCTCAGCCTTCACAACTGACTCTCAATCTGTCCATCTCACACTCTCTGTCTCTCTCTCTCACACACACACACAGTGAGAAGACCCACCAGCCCCCACGGTTAGGTAGGAGAACGCTGATTGGGTTCAGGCCGGCCCCATGGCCTCAGCGTCAGGCCTGGATGAGTAGAGCTCCTCGGCTGTGGACGTGAACAAATCACCTTACATCTGAGCTAAATGGAAACCATCCATCAGAGGGGACAGAAGGCAAACAAAATCCTTAGACGGACCGCTGGTCCACTTTTGATGATGTCATGCCATGCCATGCCATGTCCTCACACCTTGGAATTGGGTGGCATAATGTGGTGGTGAACCTGGTGTGAGGGCAGAACCGGAGCTGGAGGAACAGCATGATTTGAAACAGTCTGAGATGACTAGAGATGGAAGGAGGTACTGAGGTCTTATTACGAGCGAGAGAGAGAGAGCGAGAGAGAGGGAGGGGGGGAGGACAGAATACGTGATGCCTTTCAGAAAAGAAAAAGAATAAAGAATGAATGAACAGCCTTAGCTGAATAAGCGTGATGGAAGAGACAACAACAAAATGGGTTTCTTTTAAACAGGCCCAGCATGCTCACAGCATCTCCCTGGTTTTAATCAAACATTTACATGGATCACGACTGATAAGACGCAGAGGAAGAGGAGCGTGAAGCTGGAATGAGAGCCACCACTGAGCTTATGATTGAGACTGAGCAGTGTAATATCCTGTAATTGGGCATCATGGCCGTGTTGATGCTATTATTCTGTCGCAATAAACTGGAGGGTGTGGATCCGGGAGGGATTCGGTTATGTGCGCTGTTTATCAGCTGCCTCAGCGTCAATTGTAATTTAAGATCACCTTTAACTCATGCATACAAATTATATTGATTAGAATGTAAAACACAGAAACCGACTCAAGATCGGCAATTTTATCCTGCATTAGAATGGGACGAGCGCAGTGATCTTTTTAAGCACTGATTTAAGATGCACCATATATAATGAGAGAAAAGGAAAAATAAAGGAAAATCCAGAGGATTCCATGCAGGAATTTCTAATATGTTCTATCTCTCTCTCTCTCTATCTCTCTCTCTCTCTCTCTGCCTTAATAAATCATCCTGCCTCAGTAAGTTTTATATGACATTCCTGTCCTCACCAATCCCTGTGATATAGACCCTGCTGACTCTTACAGGCCACTGGGGGTGATGATGTAATCTTTGTTTAGGACATGTGAGAGTTCCCAGAGTTCTGATTAAAATGTCACACAAGTCGAAGTCTTTATAATCTCTCAGTACTGTTAGAGGCGCTTTACAGAAATGCCTTCATTTGAAAACTCCAATTGTGTACGTTCGACAAAGAACAGGACAGAACAGGACATGGTGTCCTACTTTGCAAAGACTCTGCTTTGTGAAAGTGTTGACTGAAAGAGAAAGACGCTGAAAGGAATGGCCCGAGTAAGTCTGATCATGATAATGGCGCCCCGTGTCAGGAGGCCACACAATCCTACTTCCTAATTGACGGGACCCTCAAAATAGCCCTTTCCTGTCAGCAGTAATGTGGATTTATTCCATTTATTAAAGTGCCTTTCATAAATTAAAATTCACAGCTTAAAGCTAGTGATCTGAACGAGGTGATATGAATTATTGATTCCTCCGCCAGCCTGCTACAAATCTGGCCTGACATTTTGGAAATAAGATGGTGCAGAATTATGGGTCCAAATAATGATGTCCATTTGCAGTTGTGCATAAAGCAAACACTCTTTTTAAGGCATATTAATATTCATTAATACCTTCTGTTCGAGAAAATGGTTCATTATTCATGCTTAATGTATTAGACACATTTTGATTTATAGATTCAGGATACAAGGGCAAGGGAATTTTGGGTTAGAAATGGGATCATTTCAACAAAAGCCCAAACTGTATGTAAGTCACGAGAGCAGCTGGAAGAATTTCACTTTTGCAAATCGTTTTAATATTCTGCCTTTCATCTTGCATCGCTGCTTTTCTGGTGTCTGTCAAACTTCGTATACTAGTGAAATTCCTGCCAAAAGCAACAACACATGTTAGGAATTCCAGCGCACTTATTAATAAAGCTGCAGCACGCATCATCTGGTCCTTGGGGACGCGTATCGGTCTGTAACTGTTGTATCTGCATTAGTGCACCTGGAGGGAGCCACGAAACCAGTCAGATCCCTGCGCCTCTTTAATCAGCCCCAGCTAAACGCTGTACAAGACAAATTGATGAGCTCGTAGCCAGCTGGCTTGGCAGGAGGCCCTAGTGTTCTGCGAGGGAACCAGAAAACAGTTTGGCACCGATAATTGTTCATGGTGCCACATTTTGGGTACAAATTGTGCAGATGTTCTGTCACTTTCATGTCCTCCTTAGGGAGAAGGCTTGCCTCTGTTTTTTTTTTTTTGTTTTTTTTTTCTTTTAAGTTTCAAGTCTAATTTTTGTCATCCTGTTCATATGCAAAAGAATGTTTGCAAAAAATAAAAAAATAATGATTCTTCAGGATCAGTGTGCAACATGCAAGACGCTACAAGACCGCGTTGTTGTTTTTGTTCTTTGTTGGATGATTGTGTACAACATCTGAGGCAGCCGGGAAGGAAACAAGGAAGCGAAGCACAGCAGCAATGCAACGTTCAGCTCTGATTTATTCCATCTGATTTTCCGCCTCGCCGTCTACATCAAGCGCTGCACTGCGCAAACACACCGAGGCGTCAGAAAGCTCCCAGTTCAGAGCCAGCCTGTACGCTTCGGATTAACGCGAGACTAAAGATTGGCGTTCGAGGACAGAATGTCAGTGGGTATGTAATGACAGGCATTAGCTTAGCGATTATGCAGTCTACATGCGGTTTCCTGTTCTACAGACTTCACATTAGTTCTGACAGGAAGGTGAGGCACAATGTGATTTCCTGTTATGGGCTAACATCGAATCCACTGAGCTCCAGACCCCTGTTGTTGGTTTGAAAGGGTTTTAAGTGGGTTCGCAGGTGTTGCTCTTTGGGGATTTAGTTAAGGATATTTACAGAATTCAATTTAAGATTTCTGCAGTACAACAAATTTAAGGACCTGGGTGTTTTTGCTCTCCACGTGATTTACACACTCCTACAACTCCTGTTGTGTGTGTAATTCATCCTCTCGTCGAGCGTGGCTCATCAGTGGTGTTAAGATCTATTACATGGCTGTGTTTATTAGACAATAATGTTTATTATTCTTGGTTAATGTTGGAAGTACTAGCACCTCATCACTCCACAGAGCATCCAATCAAATGCATTTTTACCGTCAGCCAATCACAGTCATGCTAGCTGTACAGTGGCACAATATATACATAACGTTCCTCTTGTTCTACATGTTCGAATGTGTAAAATTGGTATAATTTTGCGCAATTATATTAAATTTCAATTTATTTTGGTAAAACAAATTTCCCATTTAGTGCCCCAGATTCACCACAGGCACATATTATTTCCTGAGTGTTGACTGGGTAAAGTAGCAATGATTCAATTTCTGAGTGTTTGTTTGTAAATTTGAAGCTGAATTTCATGGACTGAATTTTAAACGTGATATGCCGCAAAAAAGTTTAGATTTTACATGTTTTGTTTTATTTGGATGTGGTTTTTCAGCTAATTGCCTCCTTTTGGCAAACGAACCGTGAAACGTGAACAAATCTAAACATGTATCCACACACACACACACACACACACACACACACACACACACACACACACAAAAACGAACATGATCATGATAGACAAAAACATGTTTTCTCTTTTTAAAATTTTTTGGCACATTATTTAGAGTCGTGAATCCATGAACATGAATCAAGAAGCTTAAACTTTGATTCACTTAAAAATGTCTTTGATTCAAAGAACTGAATCACCGAAATGATCCTCATACGTTTAATACCTCGGTATCCGCCAGTAATTTACCATAAATACAGGAATATCCAGATTACTGTAACTGCACCAATAGGAACATTACAAAAAGACCAATGATAAAATGATGCATGGAAATGCTAATGAGTATAAAATCTCATTGTTTTGGTTTTTTTTTGCTTTCAGCATGTCCACCAGGCACCTATAAGATGTCGTCCCTGCAGCAGGAGTGTTTACCGTGTCCTGCTCACAGTGTGGCCGAGAACGATGGCTCGGTTGTGTGTGTGTGTGAAGAGGGCCACTTCCGAACACTGCTGGACCCCCCGTCCGCTCCGTGCACACGTACGTAACACGGAATAGCACACTACAGTACATTCTGAAAGTATTCAGACCACTTCTACGTTAAATAAAAGTAAAACATCAAGTATTACACAAGAATTTTGCTTTGCCTGGCTGTTGGACATGATTCATTGGATATGATTCTGTTGAAAATGACTCATTGCAAATGAATCATTGGGCATGATTCGGCACAAAACCAAGCTATGACATCGAAGGAATCATCCGTAGACCTCCACGAAAAGACAGGGTAGGGCTCTGAAACATTTCTGCAGTGTGGAAGAGCACAATGACGTCCTTTCTTCTTAAATGGAAGAAGTTCTGAATCTCAGAGGAAACAGAGGAGAGAAGGGCTTTAGTAAAGGAGGTCAATAAGAGCCAGAAGGTCTGATGGGATTGATGGAACTTCAGAAGTATTTGTGAAGACGGAGAACATGCCAGAAGGATCACATGCCAGGCTCTTCACCAATCAGGTGTTCATGGTGAGATGACTCGGTTGGAATTTTGGCCAAAAAGCACCAAGATGAAACCAAGATGAGCTTTTTGATCTGGAGGGAACGAGACTCTGCTCATCACCTGGCCAGAGAGAAATGGATGAACATCCCAAAATCTAGGTGTACCAATCCGTTAGCGTCAACCCCAAGAAGACCTCAGACCTAAGATCACTGTCACGGTGCTTCCACAAAGTACTGAGTAAAAGGTCTGAGGCTGTAACAGAACAAAGGGGGGGAAAAAAAGCGGGGGGTGTGAATACTTTCATAATGCACTATTACCCACGATACCCTTATAAACCTCATCCATCACGTTAACTGCTTTTGTCTCTCTCTCTCTCTCTCTCTCCCTGTGTGTGTGTGTGTTTCTCACTATCAGCTACACAATCCCATTGATTACCTTTTTTAATTTTGTTTATGAGCACGGCGCTCATGGCTGAGAGGTTATCACACTGATCAAACGCCGAGGAGACAAAAGAAAGCGAGCTGCAGTGGCTTTTACGGGTTGAATGGGTTCCTCTGGCTTTCAGCTGAACGAGGGATCAGTGATGAAGTTTATAGCGTCATAATTGCACTTTTAATTACAATATTGATTAGTGCTGCTTTTATATCGCCGGCAGGCTTGTGATAGCGTTTATAGAGGCGCAATTACTGCGTAAATGACGTTATCGATTGCGTAATTACCGTCATCAGGACCGGCCGCAAATCTAGGTCGAGAATGTAGAGATGCGAGAATTTTGAGAAATGGGGGATTTAAGACGGTCGAAGCACTGAGAAGCAAACAGAACCAACACCACAGCAGAGTTTCAGACATGTGAGTATATGAATAAATAAAAGCTGCGCACAATCCAGCCTGATTGTAAAAGCACCGTGTCAATGTGACGGTCAAGTGCGACTAATCGAACTCCGATTACGCCGAGAAACTGGGTCATTTTTGCTCTCGACTTTATTTACACACTCCTACGCTGTTGCTACTCATGTAGACGCCAAGTGGAAGACTAGATCTCTTCTCTTTTTTACGTATCGTGTAAATCATCTGCTAGTGCTGATCAGCTGATCAGTGTTGTCATTAAGATCTATTCTCTGGCTCGGTTTTCTTCTTTTTTTTTTTTTATCTGAAAGATAGTGTTAATTTTTCTGAATGTTTATTTTTCTTGGTTAATATCAGAAGCACAAACACCTCCACAGAGCATCAGTTTTTCATTGGCTAGCTCAATGTGTAGGATATTTGTGTTGAATGTTTGTGTTTTAATTTTTTTTGCTTTTAGGACCGCCCTCTCCTCCACGAGACTTGCTCTACACCCTCAAACAGTCCACCCTCATCCTGGAATGGGCCGCTCCGACGGACGCCGGCGGTCGCGGTGACGTGAGCTACAGCGTGGCGTGTCAGCGCTGCGTCTCCGGCCCGCGGGAACACTGCGAGCCGTGCGGCGCTAGCGTAGGCTTCGTGCCTCAGCAGAGCGGCCTGAGCGGGCGTACAGTCACCGTGCTCAACCTGCTGCCCAACGCCAACTACACCTTCAGCGTGGAGGCCAGGAACGGCGTCTCTGAGCTGCTGCCCAGCAAACGCTTCTACACCCAGGTCAACATCTCCACCAGCCTGCCAGGTGACTGCCAACATTATTCAGCAGTTATTTAGCTTCTCTGTCATCGACTGGCTCTAGAGTTTAAAAGCAGTGTTACCGTTAAAGCAGTATGGTTTCACTTCCTCTCATTTTCCTCTCATGTCAAAATATAATTGTAAACATCCTGTAGATCATAAATTAATCTCAGCTGTTAGCTGTCTAAACACTGTTTATGAAAATAGGCGGTAGGGATTCTCTATTTGGGAGGCGAGAAGAAGAGATGAGACATGGAGGAAAGAAAAGACTAAAATCACATTTTAACCTAAATAACCTAAACATCATCTCTATCAGTTGAAAGTGTAGAAAAAAAAGTAGATCTTCTATTTTTATGGAGTGAAAAAGAAATCAGATAAAAAGAAATATTGTTAGTAAAAGTCTGAAGTGGGTTGAATTGATGTGAAACATTTAAATGTTCTGTTTGAGGTAAAACGGTGCTGTTTAATTATATTAAAGTATTCCTCTCCAATATTTCTTTCGTTAGTTGTGCAATTTCGCGTGTTTCACTGCAGTCGCAAGCTTTTATACTCTATAAACCTTGATTTAGTTCATTATTCTACAAGGTAATGAGCTCAAATGACACATTATTACCTCTTAGACTTGGAGGGAAAAAGACTCAGAAAGCGAATGTCTCTAACGTCTGTACGCAGTCGGGGGAAAAGGTGAATTATGAGTGAATTATGTACCTTAGTGCTTTGTTAGAGTGCAGTTTCAGGCTGCGTATAAATAAACAACGCAGTAAATAACTTACAAAAAGTAAATAGTTAAATATGCCTTAATGTACATATTGCAAAAATCTTTTTTTTTTCCTCCAACAGAAGGATTTCATTAGGAGTGATGCGTTCACATAATGGTATATTAAAAGATTGTGACAGGTTTAAATAAAATTAAATAATTAAAATGTCATTAAATAATAGTAAAATTGCTTAAAATATTTGTAAAAATCCTGTGTCCAAGTCTGGTTGTACACTGTGTGAACCAAATTTATTTATATATTTATTCATTTATTTATTAATTAGTGATAAATGTTATGTCCTTCACCAACAGAATCCAAGTAAGCTGAATTTTTGCCACAAATTATTCGATTAAGGAATTTTTTTGTATATAAATTACAAAACATTTTTTTAAGGAAATAAGTTTTAATACATAATCATATACAATATGGATTAATTAAAAATTCCTGTTAAAGTGGAAATATGAGGATGAGACAAATGGAAGACATTTCAGTTTTTTTTTTCAATAATTGGTGTCACAAAAGTTTTTTTAAAATTTTTATTTATTTATTTTTTTTATACATAATCTTCATTTTGTTCACTGCAAGCGTTCCAGAGCTGAACGAAGTTGCGTTATTCATCTGACTCGCCCTCGGAAAACAAAATTTCTGCTTGAAGTCAGCAAAGTTGGGATTAAAGTATAAAAATGAAATGATTTATTGGGATAATTGTGTCTTTAGATGTTGTGAAAGTGTGTCAAAATGATCCTGAAGCCCGGCTTTAATCCGACGCATGAATCCCGACCTCTTTAGCGTCGAAGTGCTTTATTAAACCGCGCTCGGCGTTACGGAGCGAGAAGAACGGCCTTTTCATGTCCTGGTGTCTTTCTTCACTTTCTTGTGTTAAACACGGCGAGGTGTTGAGCGTGATCAGCGACCGAGCCGGAGACACTCTCTGCTCTATTAGATTAGAATTAAGATTAAAGTGATGAAGTAAGAGCACTCGGTGGGAATATAGTCCTCTTTATGTTGGTGTAATGCTGCGTGCCGTAAGCAGCGATGTGCGCTTCTGCTGGAAAATTGTAAAGCTGAAGTGATGGAGATGAATTTTAATGACGCGTGCTCTCCCGGGGAAACTCTGGGCTTTGGCGTTTATCACAGCTATCGTTGTCAATAAAAAAAAAAAATCTCTTCTTTTAACAGATATTTTATCTGAGTGAGGCAATCAGAAAGCATGTGTGTATACTTGTGCGTACAAGCTTCGTGCCTGTAAAGGTTTTCATTTATACGATGCAGACGCTCTGGGACATTTCTCTCTAATTTCATTAATAATATATACTGTATATAATTTATCATCTAGAAGATAGTTAAGAGGCTTTAAGGTCATTTATAATAAAACTAAGGTTTATTTGTTATGTTCAACAGCATTACACCGTAAATTATTCACCGCCAGAGTGTGCAGTCTTTACTTTTTGTAGATTGAGTCTAATTATGTCATTTTATTTTATATAATTGTATGTGAATGTTCAGGGTTTTACTCAGATGATGTTTGTTATTACGCTTAAACACACATGGAATAAACCTCAAGGTTGAAGAAAACCCTTTTAAATTTCATTTGAACCTCTAAAGAAACTACTCCTACTTTAAGAACTTGTAGAAAATGGACACAGGAGCGGGACCAAGTGCTTCATCTTTTGTGTCATTTTAGAGATTTTTCTCTCTTTGCACTCTGAGACTATAAAACCTTGAGCCGAATTCGTCCGTTCACATGCCGCAGTGGCAGCGCTGTGACGCTAACCCTGTAAACCTGCGACTTCTCTCAGATTTAAACTGCTCATGCAGCTGAGTAAACCCATGAGCATGCACCATAAACACAGAATATGCATATTTATATATATATATTCAAACGTGTGTGGTAGAGGAGAGCTTGGGTACAGATTTGTACATGTTTACATCTCTATGAAATACTAACAGCCTCGTTAAGGACACCGCAGTGAAGTAGTAAAGCTACAGGAGGCCAGAGAGACCAATCTTACCTTCACACACTGCCACTGAGGCAATAAACACGTGTGTGTGTTTGTGTGTTTGTGTAAACTTGTGTAAAGTTGTGTATAATTGTTTTCGTAGGCCACACCGAACTCAAAATGTACGCCAGATTTACAAAAGTTGTGGTACCTCTGATTTATTTCATAGTTGTGTATGTTGGTGAGTGTGCAAAGCAACTTCACACCATCAGCTCATTTGCATTTAGACACACCCACAAAACTCCATAAAAGGTAAAGCTAACAGAGCTGAAAGTGTGAAAAGATGACGAAATGGTGAAAGAAAAGGACTTTCTCAGAGGCAAGAAGTGAAAGTTATTTTGACTTACATCTGCACCAGTATAATTTCTTGTGTAAATCCTTTTCTGCTCTTTGGGATCTGGCTTTATGGAGGTTTGTGGGTGTGGCTAAATATTAATGTGCCCTGAATGCGCTGATCGATGTTTATCGACGTTTGCACACGAGTACGAAAATCAGCCAAACTTGCGTAAAACTGGCGTCAGGTTTTTTTTTTTTTTTTTACAGTATTAATTGTAAGGGTGCTGATCATTTTGTATTAATAGACTTTTCTGAATTTCATGATCTACATAGTAATAAATTGGACATTTCAGACAGTTTACATTAAAATTAGTGGATGTTTTAAAGCAGAACCTTTATTTATAGTCTTTCAAAGTCTGAGAATCAAAAGTACAAGTTCCTTTGTCTTGAGGAGGTTCATGGTCAGGTCTGGAAATGTCTGAAGTGTGTGTGTGTGTGTGTGTGTGTGTGTGTGTGTGTGTGTGTGTGTGTGTGTGTGTGTGTGTGTGTGTGTGTGTGAGGGTGTGAGAATGGGTGTGTTCAGTTGTGTTAAATGATGAGGACATCAACACGGAGAATCTGACATTTCTGTATCTTCAGAGGCTTTAGCCTGAGGGCTTTAGATGCCCCTGGAGCTCTTGGGGGTCTTGACACGGCCATGGAGAGAGGGAGCGAGGGAGAGAGGGAGAGAGGGAGAGAGGGAGCGAGGGAGAGGGAGCGAGGGAGAGGGAGCGAGGGAGAGGGAGCGAGGGAGAGGGAGCGAGGGAGAGGGATGGAGGGTACAGATGTGGGCAGATGTTCAGGTTTCAGGATTTGTGTGGAAAAATGATTAATTATTGATTGATTTGCTTTGTTTCTTCTCAGCTAGTCTTGTCTTGTCTAATCTTCTTGTCTCTTCTGGACTTATTTTCTCTTTCTCCTCTTCTCTTCTCATCTCGAACGATCTGCCTTGTTTTCTGTCCTCTTCTCATCTCTTCTCAATTTTTCAGCTAGTTTCTTTCCTTGTGTGATCTCTCTCGTCTCAGGTCTGGTCTGGTCTGGCCTAATATTCTCCTCTTCTCATCTCTTCTCTCCTTTTTCATCTTATCTCTCTTTTCTTGTCTCATTTCTTCTCACCTTGTCTCTTCTCAGCTGGTTTGGTTCTGTCTTTCTTCACCTTGTCTCTTTTGGGTTTATTTTCTCCTCTTGTCTTTTATTTTTAAATTTATTTTCTTTTCTTCTTGTCTGGTCCAGTCTCTTCTGGCCTTCTCTGTGGCTCATATCTTCTTCTTCTCCTCCTTCCATATCATCTTTT
>JAKKZJ010000013.1:22928406-22940349 GCA_033441845.1 Pangasius mekongensis
TAACCTGCAACGCTACACCTGTAACGCCACACCTGTTATAACTAACCTGTAACGCTGCACCTGTTATAACTAACCTGCAACGCTACACCTGTAACGCCACACCTGTTATAACTAACCTGTAACGCTGCACCTGTTATAACTAACCTGCAACGCTACACCTGTAACGCCACACCTGTTATAACTAACCTGTAACGCTGCACCTGTTATAACTAACCTGCAACGCTACACCTGTAACGCCACACCTGTTATAACTAACCTGTAACGCTGCACCTGTTATAACTAACCTGTAGCGCCGCACCTGTGATGGTGTACACACCTTTGAAATTTAAATAAACTAAATAAATTGTTTTTAAACATAAATCTCAGATGATACAAACTCTCATGGACATGAATCCTGAATTTTTCCCGGCCATGCCCCATACACACACACACACACACACACACACACACACACTCACACTCACACTCACACTCACACACACACACACACTCACTCACACACACACACTCAAACACACACACACACACACGTCATAAAATGAGCAATCTCCATGCGGCGGGACTGGCAGCAGCTCCACATTAATCAGTGTGATGAGAATGGATTAGATGGAGGCGGCGTGAAATGGCTTTCATTCATTCCTCCTCTGCACAGTACACACTGAAGGCTTCTCTATTGTCAGTCCACACACACACACACACACACACACACACACACACACACACACACAGGGAGAGGGCATGTCCATGTATGCATACACACCTTCCACACACTTTAAGCTCCAATGTCATATTTATAAATGTGGATTTATCGAGCGCAGGTTAAATGGCTGCCAGGTGATGTATGATGTGTGTGTGAGGAGCTTATTAGAGTCGGGAACATACATCACGTGTGACACGGCATCGAGCACACGCACCGCGAACACGCAGAGAGAAAACGCCTGATGCCTCAATTATAGAAAATTTAGATGCTGGCCCTCGTGCGTGTCCAATTCCACCAGTAATATGGGCTGTACGAAGACAAAGAACCCTGTCTGACACACACACACACACACACACACACACACACACACACACACACACACACACACACACTGTTATTTTCCACATGAAGAACACCTGAAACACTGTTTTCTTTATCTAAATTATAAGAATTTAAAGAAGTCTGTCTTATTTATAAAGTCTGATATTTTCTGCCTTACATCAATTTTTATGAAAATATACATCAGTGCAACAATTTCCTTTTTAAAATGCGTTAAAATATGCAAATTAAACATTAGATCATTAAATATGTGATGATCTGCACATCACGGAAATATAATTTTAGTTTTAAATGATCTGTTTTATTATGAAAACACAATCATTAGACTTTCACATAACAGTTTACGTAACATATTACAGATGGAATGTTTTTAATATGATTTTTTTTTTTGAATAAAATGTCTGATAAACATAACAGATCATTTATTTATTTAATTTTAATTTCAAATAAATGAACAAATCCCACTATTTCCTCACGTTTTGTTTGTAAAGCACAAGAAACGTTGTGATAGAAATTTTCTTCCTTTATATACAGCAATACAAGAATTTTCTTTTTTTTAAACGATGCATGTAAATATGCAAATTATGCGTCAGATTATTTAATGTGTGATCATTTGCATGTTTCGAAAATCTGTTTAAAAAAATGTCTGTTTTGTGAAATCAGACTTTAACATTAGTTTATCACATTTTTTTTAGCATTTCTAAAATAATTTAAAGAAAATCTCTGATAACCATAACCGACAAAATCAAAGGAAAATATGAGGCTGATTGATTAATTGATTGATTGATTGATTGACTGATTGATTGAAAGTTATATTAGAAGCTTTCAGGGCTGAACTCTAGACTTCTAGGTCGTCATCGTGATCATATTTTAAACATCTCTGCTCACAGGCTTCACATTCTTTTCCTGCAGTGTATACACACACACACACACACACACACACACACACACACACACACACACACACACACACTCTTTTGGTCTTGCCTCGCATGTGTCGTGCATCCTTTCTTCTGTCTCTTATGTAAAAGGAGGTCTCCTGGTTTTCTCACTCATTTACACGCAGAACGAGGCCGGCCGCCGTTTTCGCGACAGCTCTGCGCACTGGTGCTCACGGCTGTGTTTGTAGCTCCGGGGTTATCAGGGTTCGACTCGTTCTGCCTGGATCATCCGGGAGCTCGGTGGAATACGTGTCAGACTCGGCTCGTCTCTCTTCTCGCTCGTCGTCTCTCTGAGGGGCGTCGCCGCGTGCTTGTTTATGAAGACGTGTTGACTGTCGACGGTATTAAGTGTGTTTGTCAACACTTCAATCCTCTTCCAGATCTCTTTATCCTGAACCCGAACCTGTGTGTGAATTTGAAACGCTTTGTTCTGTCACTTTGGATGAGAGAAGACTCGAGCGTTCAGGCATTATTCCCCATTTTTCCCAGCCTGGAAATATTTAGCTCCTGACTCGTATTGTTTTAGTTTTCCGCTCTGTACTCAAACAAACTGTGACTGAAACAAAAAGGAGCTTCAAGGGCTCGTCTCGTACGTGACCACTCGAAACATTTCCTGTAAAGAGTAGCGTCAGGAACTCAGTGTTGGTCAGACACTCAGTAACTGCATGTCAGTGTTCAGTAAAAAGTGAACTTCTGTGGGTCAAAGCCAGCTCTCCTCTGTCATACAACACACTCAGAGAACAGCGCTATCTGCCCTCTTCCACATACACCAGCTCACAGACACCCGCGATTGGCTAGTGTCGCCGTGATTGACAGGGGAGAGAGAGTAAGCTCCTCCCACGCAGACAGCGCGGTCACTTTGGCTCGCTTGGACTCGGTCATGGATGGCTGTGGCATCATCGGGATTTGAGTGAATGTTTTTTGACCCACAACTCGGAAGCTCTGAACTCACGCTTTTAGAATCACAAGCCATTTTAACTTCTGCAGCTGATTTCCTGTTGCGGCCAATCACGTGCGTTTATGCATCATTTCCCTGAAGGCAGCTCACTCAGAAAGGAAAAGACAATTGGAGACAGACACACTGAGTTGATGGCACTGGTCTAAAGTGTTCACGTGAAAACTAAACTTAAACTAAAAACTGTCTTATGTATAGTAAAAAAAAAACGTGTTCAGATGTAACTGTTGTCGTCATTCAGTCGTGTCAGTCGCTGATCTGGATTTTTGTAACTGAGGAATTTTATGTAGCGGACCTTTACGAGGTTTTAGTTCATTTTCACACTTCCGTGTTTTTTCAAGGACTCGCTGCCATTTTTCCCGAGAGTTTGGTGAGAAGTGAACGCTGTTTTTGAGCCCAGGAGCGGTTCCGGGTCTGATTCGTCGTCCTCTTTAAGGCCTGGTTCTCGCTTCATCTAACTCTGGGATAGCTGACATCAGGTGTGGAAGCTATCCGCTGTCGCTGCTTACTACGCCACTTCCTGTTTCAGGTTTCATGATGTTTGGGAAGGGGTTGTTCTGTTCAGACGAGGAAACAAAGTCTTACTGGCATCTAAAACCAGACTCCGACAGGACCGGAAGGCTGTAATTAGCTCAGCTTTGTGGTGCGAGTGAACATTGTGTAAAACGCACGTCTGGTGATGTCACGGCTCCTCGATTCCTGCAGGATGACATGCCGTGCATCCAAAAAGTGCTGCTCTTCACCACCTGAGTGTTGGTACCAAAGGAAAATAACAGAAAACAATAAAGAGGTGAACCTAACAGAGTGCTGAGATTCTGGCAAACCTGCGGCTGGAATTCGGATTTGCTTTCACTCATTCTTCTGTGTGAAAGCAAACCTGCAGTTATGGGCGCAGAATCGGTCCTGGGTGTGGACTCGAGTATTCGGGCCGAGTGTGAGAACTCCTCAGCTGAATAGCTCTTCCTTTGTGACTGTGAGGCTGAAACTATTTACATTTAATCTTTTTTCCCAACCTCTAATGTGCTCTCATCCAAAATGAAATGCACGCCTTACCTCAAATGTGGTCCCTGTGAGGCTCTGGAACGCAAGCACATGAATATTGGATGTGCTTCTTGCTGCGACGGGAAGCCAGTGGAGTGACCTCAGTGGGGGGTGACATGAGAGAACTTTGGGGAGATTATTAACCAGGCGAGGAGCAGCATCCTGAATGATCTGTGGAGGAGATAGCGCTTACGAGAGAGCTGCAGACGTCGCAGCTGGAAACTCCGACTAGAACTAGAAGTTCTAGAAGTTCTGCAGTCAGGAAGGATCGTATTCTTCTGAGATGTTGAAGGAATCTGCAGGATCTGGTGCTTGAAGAAGTTGACGACATAATCCCAAAACTCCACCCTGAACAATGTGCATATTAATTTTTATAACTGACCCATGATCTCGAACTATGTCCACGCTTTATTTTATAATGA
This sequence comes from Pangasius mekongensis, assembly GCA_033441845.1. Classification (NCBI taxonomy): domain Eukaryota; kingdom Metazoa; phylum Chordata; class Actinopteri; order Siluriformes; family Pangasiidae; genus Pangasius; species Pangasius mekongensis. The sequence goes on from JAKKZJ010000013.1 coordinate 22,932,805, forward strand.
AATTTCGAGTTGTCTTTTTTTATTTATTTATTTATTTATTTATTTAAATGTCTTTCATTGACATCATCTATTTTTACTTTGGTTGACAGTTTCCTAGATTACCCACAATGCCTTTTATCCCTCGCTTCAGCTCTGCCTAAAGAGTGATGCAGCGGCGCTTTAGTGCTTTAGTCTGTCCAGCTCTCTCACCTTCTCATGTGTGCTCGGACAGATCAGATTCACTTTCACGCTAATACCGCCGCCATCGCGCTCCTCATCTCGTAGATCGCTAACTAGCCGCCGTCTCTGCCATCGTATAGCTGCATTGCATTCTGGGAAATCGAGACAAACGATGTCCTCAAAGTAGTGTGTGTTTATTTAGATATGCGATTTGTATCACGCTAAACTGGTGGCTATAAGTTTCTATTATTTGTTGTCTAAATTAGCGTACATCAAATACATCAAATCCAGCGCTATATTGGTCTGATATGATGTTCTGCATCAGATCTGCGCATCCCTCCTTTCCTTTATTATTAATTTCATCCTTTGCTTTTCTTTCTTCATCTCTTTCTCAGAATCACTACACACATCCAGTGCGGCGCAGGACCGGTTCATCCGAAGGAAAAAAACGAAAGAAGTCTAAGATTTATAGTTGTTTCTTCAATCTCGGAGGCATTTGATCTTTTTTTTTTTTTATTTTTTTTTTTTTATGTCTCCTCTATACAAAGGCCAATGTGCATTCTCTTTTTATTTCCCCTCCGTATAGAGAGATTTCCTGGCTTTTATTCCCCGCTGTAGTGGAGATGTGGGTTAGAAGCCCATCAAATCCTCCACAGTGGTTTTGTCAGAGTCCATTTTACTGAGCGCTCGAGATGGAGGAAAGCTACAGGAGGTTAAAATCGTCCTGCTGCGGAGAGTAAAATGCTTTTCAGCTTGTGGTTTTGTTAGATTTATTCGACAGAATTAATAACTTCTCAGAAAAAAGCACAATGATGCTGAGGTGAGGCGAGGCGAGGCGAGCCCAGATCCTGATTCCGACACAGTTCTTATTTTGTTCCTCGTGTTAAATTGTAAAATCGAAGAAAATGAATGCGTAAGATTTTATTTCTGTTAAAAATAAGATGCAAGAAAGAAATAAACAGGCCCCTAAAACATGGTGTTGAGCTTCGGAGTCAGCCTGCAAGCCTGGAGTGTACATGAGCATCGAGTTTCACCTGAGAATCAGTGAAGTTCTGTGATTTACAGAAGGGGTTCTACGTGTTTTTCATAAAAATGGAATTATGTTGTTTATTTAGTTCTGCCCTGAATAATCAGTTTCACATAGCAGATGTTTACGTCTAGTCCACAAGACACAATAATAACTGAATTTACTCAAATGAACCAGTTCATAATAATTTACACCGATCATCCTGTTCAAAAGTTTACACCCCCTGTCTCTTAATGCATTGTGTTGCCTTCTTGAGCGTCAGTGAACGTCTGCAGCTTCTGTGATAGTCGTGTTCGAGTCCCTCAGCTGTCCTCAGTGTGAAAAGATGCATCTCAGCATCATAGAGCTGCTGCTGGAAAGGAGTCAAATACGCAGAAGATGCTGGAAAAGCAGAGAAGGTGCAGGACCTGGAGGATTTTACTGAAGAACAGAGTGCAGTTTAACTGCTCAGGACGAACAAGAGACTCGTGAACAACTTTCACAAAACATAAAAACAGCCGCTGATCCTCCAGGTAACACACAGGATTATGAATTAGGTGTATGTAAACTTTTGAACTGGTTCCTTTGTGTAAATTCAGTTATTATAGTGTCTTGTGGAACATTTTGAAGATTCTGCAAGGCGCACGTAAACTTATGACCCCATCTGTATCTACTGAAGCTTTTTAAATGTGATGACGTTCTCCAGGTGTCTGAGTCATGCCGGAACATGCTGTACTGACGAAGCGGGAAGCTATAGGAAGCTAAAAGTGATTTGAATTCATTCATATTGTCTGTTTTTTTTCCCTCTCTCAACAGACAGTGTGGCTACAGTAAAGCCAACCAGGAGGGAGACGAGGAGCTTTACTTCCAGTGTGAGTAGAAATCAGAGAAGATACGAGACTGCACGTTTAAAGAATTTGTACTCATGTGCTTTAACAGGGTTGATGTTCACAAAAACACTGACTGGGAAAACAGTTGTTCGTCTGGAGGATTAAAAGCTCTGTCCACTAGGGGGCAGACGTCTTTGCACGTTCTCTGAATTTAAGTTAACCCTGTTGTTCACACTGGAGAGTAGATAGTACTCTTAGCCTACTTTGCTAATCTAATCTGAGAAAGACGCTAGCATGAAGGCAGGCACGTAACGTAATTTAATCAGAAACAAAAGTGGCGTGTTTACATATCGTATAGTGGACCCTAGGCTAGACATTTTGGCTACAACTATTTTTTATCATCAGGACAGAAAACAGAACAGGCCACGCCCACAAGCAACAGGAAATTTCATCTTGCTTTTAACTATGTGTATGCAAGACGGCATTAGTGTGAGAACGATGTTCTCTCTCTCTCTCTCTCTCTCTCTCTCTCTCTCTCTCTCTCTCACTGACACACACACACACGCGCACACACACACACACACACACACACGCGCGCACACACACACACACACACACACACACACACACACACACTGTCTTCTGTGCTACTGTAATGCTGATGACAGCACCACTCTTTATTTTGCGAAATTTGTTCCTCCATCTGTTACCTGATTTGACTTGATATAATTTTCCCTTTTTTCACATCGAGGACGTTCGGTTTTCCCAAGGCGGATTTCTGTGTGACCTAGAAACACTTTCCTGAGCATCAGCATGCTGTGTGTGTGTGTGTGTGTGTGTGTGTGTGTGTGTGTGTGTGTGTGTGTGTGTGTGTGTGTGTGTGTGTGTGTGTGTGGTGTTTTTGAAAATCAAATAAAAAAGCAAATAACTGAATATTCAAATGTTATTAAAATGAAGTCGTAGATGTGTGTGACGTGTCTGTAATCACACAGTGTTAGGAGTTTCGGAGAGTTTCAGATTTAATCAGTGACGTCACTCGTTTGTTTCCTGTTCAGTCAAGATCCCGACCCGGAGGACGTACATCGACCCGGAGACGTGCGAAGACCTGCTGCAGGCTGTACACACCTTCGCCAAAGAGCTCGACAACTCCAGCGTCAAGATCGACAGGATCGTTCACACGGGTAAAATATCTCCTCTTCGACCCGTTGCTCTCAGAAAGTTTTATTTATTTATTTTTTATTGTTTCTTTATCTTCCTACATGCAAGTTCATCTTTCAGATGCACATCTAGTCTCCATGAGTGTGTGATATTAAAGCATTACAATATTTGTCAAATAATAAATTGCTAAAAAATTAATAATATTGTCAAAAATAAAAGACAAAAAACAGCAGAGAACCATCTCTACCCCTCCACCTCCTCATTAACATGCTAAAGTCTATGAATATACATGAATATGCAAATTAGAACCACACCCACTACCCTCCTGCCGCCGCGAATGACCTGATACCTTTAACGGCCATTGCTTCAAAGTTTCGGCCTAAATAGTAATTATGCTCTCTTTGATTTAAATAATAGCACCCAAACCTGTTACCGTGACAACCACTATCTAATCATCACTAACATTAGCCAAGTTAACAAGCTAGCGACATTAGCATGCAGCTTCTTTGAGTTTCACTTGTTGCTTACACTTGATAGTTTGCATGTGATTGGCTCAAGGAGTGACATCACAAATTGAGTGTATACATGGCCCCGCCCACAAAGTTACATTTATACAGAAGAAAACAGGGATAAAAATTGATAAATTGGACCCAAGCAGTCAAATCTCCAAGCTGGTGACTTTTTTAAATTCGTCATTTGTAATTCCCAAACTATCGCTTGTTTTTATTACACGTATTTTCTCCTCATGTGCTTTGAGCTTATGTTTCAGTTTACGTTTGAGTGCTTATGTGCAATTTGCAAAGTGTTCTAATATTAGAAGACAGTTATCGTGATGTTAATAAGTTTGTGCCCCCCCCATTCACACCCGCAGGTGATTTTGGTGAGGTGTGCCGCGGCTGCCTGAAGCTGCCCAGTAAGCGCGAGCTGCCGGTGGCCATCAAGACGCTGCGGAGCGGCTGCTCGGAGAAACAGCGCCGCTCGTTCCTGTGTGAGGCGGCGATCCTGGGCCAGTTCGACCATGCCAACATCATCCGCCTCGAGGGGGTCATCACCAGAGGTGAGTCCGGAGAGAGAGGGTCGGGGAGGCAGGAATGTGATGAGGCAAATTTGATCTGGAATTTCACAGTCACGTTGAAGGCATTTTGATGTTTGGTTTCTGTAGAAGTTTGTAAAATGGAGAGCTGTTCAATGATTTAAAACCAAAAAAAATGTTTAATAAGCACCGAGAGGAAAAAACAACATGCGTTAACGTTCAGTGTGTCATATATAATAAATAATTTATCACAGTATCACGGCGTCATATCGTCCAGCCCTAGTGGAAAGCAAGAGGATCATCAGGGAAGTGGAATATGGTGGATATTAAGAGAAAGACAGAAGATGGGATGGATGTGAAGAATGGATTGAACGTCTATCTCACAGTAAAATAAAATAAAATTGAGTCAGTGATGCACAGTGATGTGATAAAACAATAAAAGCGGAAGAATACGAGCAATTCTTCTCCTGCAAGTAATGGAGATGTCCCGGAGCGTTCCTCCGAGCAAGAGAGAGAGAGAACTTCAGATGATGATGGAGCTCCACAAGGCCAGACTGTCGTGTCGGGGAAAAGGAAGAAAAGTGGACAGATGTGTTTTCCTTGAAGACGTAAAGGAAAAAAAAAAAAGGAGTGAATGGGTCGATTTGGAGGAAGCTGCTATCTGCGTCAGTCCTCTCTCTGAGCTTTTCTCCTGAAAATAGACATAAGTTTTGTTAAGAAGCGAAATAAGAGACGCGACGACAAGAGGCACAGTCTGGACTGGGGATTAGTGAAATATTAATCCCGAGAACGCAGGAGTAATGCTCTTAGAGAGCCAAACCCAATCAGATGAAATAAATGAGAAGCTGATATTAGCCGTGATGGTGTTCTGTGTGCGTGAGATTATTCATGGTTTTTTTTTTTTTTAATGTTAGATGTTGTTAATGATGGAAATTAATGATAACCATTCTTTGGATGGTTAAGGATCATAGCTACTGAAGAACCTCCTAGGGTACCAGATGGCACCTTTTAAAAAGGCAAACAAGGTTGACACCTAGCTAATAAATAACGGATACTCACAGTGGATTCAAGACGTGTTTGGTGTCTGAAGGTTGCTTTTTTTTTCTTTTTTTAAGTTTTCAATAAAGTTTTTGAAGAACCTTGTAGAGTGCCAGATGGCACTGTTTTTGGTGTCACTGCAAAAAAGCTCCTGTAGCTTACAATTAATGGTTCCTCAGGGGTTCTTTGGATGGTTTTGAAGCAGTTCTGCTTTCTGTTGAAGAGACCCTGGGCTGCCAGATGGCACTGTTTAAAAGAGCACAAGGCTATTGTAGATAACAAGTAATGGATACTCACAATGCACTCATGTTTGGTATCAGATGATTAATTTTTAGTTTTGCACTGGAGCTTAAAGCAGGTTCCTCAAGGGTTCTTTGGATGGTTACATGTTCTAGCTATAGAAGGAACCTTTATAACTAGGGACAACATGAAGAACCCCTAAGGTTCCAGATAGCACCTTTTAAATGAGCATGCAAGGATTCAAGATGTGTTTGGTGTCTGAAGGTTGTTTTTTCAGGTTTGCACTGGAGCTACACTCGTAAAACAGGTTCCTCTGGGGTTCTTTAGATGGTTAATGGTTTTATCTTTTGAATGTGTTGTACACTGAACCTTTGCTGTTGATGGTACAAAAAGTAAAACCCATTTTGTAAGCGCACACAAGGCTAACGTAGTTAGGTAATGGAAGATTATATCCTTCAAATTTATTAACTTATTTGGTGGTGGAACCTTCTGTGATCATCTTAAGCAATTTATGAAATATGTGGAAATATGTGATATTTGTATTTAATTGTGATAATTTATATTGGTATATCATGAAATTAATGAAATAGATTGCAGGAAAAAAAAAAGAAATATACATAATGTTCTCCAGACTCCCATTTTAGTGTCTGAAAGTTCCTCAAGGGTTCCTCAGTGTTTTAGGGTTCTAGCTATTGAGCTAATATTTTGGAGTCAGATGGAGTTAGTAGACTTTTCTCCAAAAGTTTTAGTGATGTGTAAACTTAGTTTAGTTGCGGATATTTTCAGACTGGGTTGAGTAATCGGCTCCCCGCATGCAGCTGGTTTCTCCGCTTCACTCTGTAATCATTCTCCTGTCGTTCATCTTCTCCTCAAACATTCCATCATCCTCTCACCACCTGCAGTCTCTCCATCTGTCATTCGCCCACCTGTTATCTCCAAACCATGGGGATGAGCCTGGAGCTGACTGACCAGCAAGAGGCAGTATAAGTAGTCTGAACAATAGATCTTCTCATTGATGACGTCACTGGAGAACAGATCTGGATCTTGTGGGCATTCTCATGGAGAATAGATCTCTGTGGTCATTCTGAAAGAGGTTAGATCTTCTCTTTGGTTGCTTTGCCCAGGTTGTGGTCACTCCAATGGTGAATAGACATTCCCAGCAGTAGTTAAGCAATTTGTGGTCGCTCTAACAGTGGTTAGATCTTCTCCTTGGTAGAATGGTCATGCTAATAGAGGTTAGATCTTCTCGTTGGTAGAATGGTCACTCTAATAGAGGTTAGATCTTCTCCTTGGTAGTTTTGCTGAGTTATGGTCACTCGAATAGAAGATAGGTGTGTGTACTATGAATTTCGATAGGTTGTGTTCATGCTAAGTGAACATATATCGTGATTATATCTTCTCATTGGTTACTTGTGGTCACTCCAATGAAGAACAGATCTTCTCACTGTTAGTTTTTGCCAGGTTGTGGTAGGAGTGAGGTCATTGTTGCAATTTTTTATAGACAGTTATGGTCAGTTTAATAGAGGCTGGATCTTCTTGCTAGTAGTTTTGCGGTCACTCTGATGGAATAAAGGTGTGATCGTTAGTCATTTTTGCTAGCTTGTGGTTGCTCTGATGGAGGATGGATGTTCTAATTGCTAGCTCAGCCAGGATGGAGGGAGTTTATTGTCGTTCATCATGGCACCGGTTCAGATGCCGACAGCTCGTCAGTGCAGTGTGGGTGATGGAGGAGTTTTCTCCATCGCAGCATGTGTGCGCCTCTCCCTCCCTCTCCACCTGCTTAATGGCCCGTTGCCTTCTTTCTCTCTCTTCTCTGAGCCACAAGTCTTTTTGCAGTGTGCACACACACACACACACACGTGCGCGCACACACACACACACACACACACACACGGAGAGATCTGTGACTTGTCGGTGGCTCTCAGCAGGTCGAGCCTGGAGATGAACGGTGGAGGTGTGAGTCACTGAGCCGCATGAGGCCGCAGTGCAGCCAGGTCTTTATTAACACGTGCGCACACACACACACACACACACACACACACACACACACACACACACACACACACACACACACACACACA
>JAKKZJ010000013.1:22940449-22954260 GCA_033441845.1 Pangasius mekongensis
CACACACACACACACACACACACACACACACACACACACACACACACACACACACACACACACACACACACTGTATAGATGGACTAACTACCTTTCTCATACCCCATGTGTCTGTTCCTGCAGGTAACACCATGATGATTGTGATGGAGTGTATGGCCAATGGTGCCCTGGATTCTTTTCTACGGGTTAGTACTTGTTTGTGTGTGTGTGTGTGTCTGTGTCTGTGTGTCTGTGTGTCTGTGTGTGTGTGTGTGTGTGTGTGTGTGTGTGTGTGTGTGTGTTTTCAGCTCTTTGTGAGGACCAAATATGTTTTTTTTTCTTCTTTTAGGAAGATTTTCAGATTTTCCTGCTAACCTTTTCTACCTACTGCTTAACTAGATTGAGGTGGAGATGTGAAATTGCCGTGTGTGTGTGTGTGTGTGTGTGTGTGTGTGTGTGTGTGTGTGTGTGTGTGTGTGTTTAAAGAAACATGAAGGTCAGCTCAGCGTGCTCCAGCTGGTGGACTTGCTGAGCGCTGTGGCCTCGGGGATGAAGTACCTGACTGAGATGGGCTTCATCCACCGGCGTCTCGCAGCCCACAAAGTGCTGATCAACAGCAGCCTGGCGTGTAAAGTCTCCGGCTTCAGACCCTTACAGGAGGACAAGATGGAGGCCGTTTACACCACACTGGTGAGAGGAAAAATATTTACCCGAAATACTCCTTACAGCAAGAGAAGTTCAGGCTCCATCTCTCCCTGAACAGCTCGCAGCTCCAGATGAATCGGACTCGTGTTCGTCAAGCTGAATACGAACTAATTTATTCGTAAATCGTAATCAGTGTGGTGTTCATGAGAGTCCGTTTAGTTGGATTTTTAAACATGATCTTAACAGCATGCATGTGAAAATCTATTTCAGTAACTATACAGCTTTTATATGAATCAGACTGTGTGTGTGTGTGTGTGTGTGTGTGTGTGTGTGTGTGTGTGTGTGTGTGTGTCTCAGCATGGTGGGAAGAGTGTGGTGTTGTGGACGGCCCCTGAGGCGATCCAGTATCACAGGTACAGCTCCGCCTCCGACGTCTGGAGCTTCGGCATCGTCATGTGGGAGGTGATGTCGTTCGGCGAGAGGCCTTACTGGGACATGGGCAGCCAAGACGTAAGTTCATTCACCCCCCCTCTTTCTCTTTCTCTCTCTTTCTCTCTCTGCCTCTCTCTCTCTATGTCTCTCTCTCTCTATGTCTCTCTCTCTCTATGTCTCTCTCTCTCTATTTCTCTCTGTCTTTGTTTCTCTCTCCCTCTCTTTCTGTCTTTGTTTCTATCTCTCTCCCTCTCTCTCTTGTTCTCTCTCTGCCTCTCTCTGTCTTTGTTTCTCTCTCCCTCTCTCTCTTGTTCTCTCTCTGCCTCTCTCTGTCTTTGTTTCTCTCTCTCCCTCTCTCTCTCTGTCTCTCTTGTTCTCTCTCTGCCTCTCTCTGTCTTTGTTTCTCTCTCTCCCTCTCTCTCTCTGCCTCTCTCTGTCTTTGTTTCTCTCTCCCTCTATCTCTCCCTCTCTCTCTCTCTGTCTTTGTCTCTATGCCTCTCTAACTGTCTCTCTCTATTGAGTGCAAAAGTTTGCACACCCTTACCACAAAATGAAGCCAGATTTGATTGATAGCAGCACCACCCTTAGAGCACAGTTGTGTTCAGTTTCATGTTTATTCATTATTACAGGTAAGCAAAAAAAATGTTCAAATAATGTATGACATTAATTGTGAAAACATTTTAATGACACGATGTCAAAAGTTTGCATCCCTCTTCAAGAGCATGATATAAATATTCTTTAATAACCTGCATGTCCACTCGTTTCCTTTTTTTAACTGCCTCCAAAGCGTTCACATCCTCTGAAGACCGAGAGAAATCATTTTCCATGAGGGGTAAATGTGAACTTTTTTCACCTGTAAGAGACGGAAAACTGCAGGAAGCATTATTAAAATCCGCTTTACTAATCGTTCTGTTGTTGGGAATGAATCAGTGATTAAGCCGTGATTATGATTTCACCAACACGAGAGCGCAGTGCTCTTTGTAAATCGATGTGAAACGCTTTCTTTGAGCCTCCATCTTCTCTGTCCCGTGTTTGTGACGCACAGGGATTCGGGGGAATAATTACTTGTGCTCTGCCGTCCATCTGACCTGGAGGTTAAATGCCACGCTGGTCTCTGGTACTCTTTAATTGAAGCCTTTTCAGGTTTGGAACGGTGTTGCTCTAATGGAGGGGCTAAAATCTGCCTCGGGACGATTCTGTATTTGTGTCAGAACAAAATCGGGTGAAATGAAGCCATGATGAGGTTATGGAGGGGTTTTTATTAAATTTGTATTCATTAGATTGTGTTCATGGTTTTGTGTGTGTGTGTGTGTGTGTGTGTAGGTGATCAAAGCGATCGAGGACGGTTTCCGGTTGCCAGCTCCTCTGAACTGTCCCACGTCTCTGCACCAGTTGATGCTGGACTGCTGGCAGAAGGACAGGACGGAGAGGCCGAGCTTCACTCAGATCCACAGCGCTCTCAGCAAAACCATGCGCAGCCCAGACAACATCGGCTCGTCCACGCTAACACACAGGTTACCGAGACACGACGTCCGTCCTGACGTCATAAACCCTGTTCACTGGGTGACATCAGTAGCTAGATATTTAATTATTAAATAAAAGAATGCATGTGATAACGTGCTGCAGTGGCAGGCAGCAGTGCAGTACTGACAGAATGGAGATAGAGATTTAAGGTGTACAAACCTTTGCATTTAACTGTAGTCCACTATGTGCACTGTAATTCTTTTTCTTCACGTTTTTTTTTTGCTAGCGGGACATCAGAGTGGACCGCGTCGCTAATTTATACAATCACTTATAAAGTGGACAGAAAGTTTTAAACAACTGTTTTCCTCTTGGTAGGACACTAGCCTCGTCCTCCATCTCGCTGGCGGAGAGGACGCTGGCGGAGAGGACGCTGGCGGAGAGGACGCTGGCGGAGAGGACGCTGGCGGAGAGGACGCTTCCATCGTTCCCCTCATTCAGTTCCGTAGGCGAGTGGCTCGAGGCTGTGGATATGGGTCGCTACAAAGACAACTTCACCGCCGCAGGGTACTGCTACCTGGAGTCCATCGCCCGCATGAATGTCCAGTAAGTAACGTGTGTGTGTGTGTGTGTGTGTGTGTGTGTGTTTAGGTTTTTTCCCTCCGTCTGTGAACTCCTCACCACTCCTCTCTGGAGGACCATGAAGAACGTTTGAGGTTTTTTGTGGCAAAAGACTAGTGCAGTTGAATTCTCGAGTCAGAAGGTGTTGATTAGTTTTCTATAACAGCAGCTCTGACAGTAGCGCAGGTTTATATTAATGCTCTCATTACCGTTAATATGTTATCGTTTCTATAGTAACAGCTCGTTCACAGGTAAAACAAATTTAAAATAAAACGTGTGTAATTGTTGATATGGTGATGTTTTCTGTAAGGAGAAGTTTATTTAATGTTTAAGGAAGGAGTCTCCAGTGCCAGTGCTTTGTAACAGGCAGAGGTAAAGCTGTAAGTTTAAGTTTTGAGGGAACGACTGCTGCTATAACGGGATAAAAAGTCATTCATTAATAAATAAAGAATTGTGATCAGTGGTGATTTGCTGTAGTGTAAGAGGAATAAAACACTTACAGACACCTTGATATGGTGGTAAAAGTCATTCTGCTTCAATAATTTTCCTTTAACAGCGCAACCCTTCGTGTGTGTGTGTGTGTGTGTGTGTGTGTGTGTGTGTGTGTGTGTGTGTGTGTGTGTGTGTGTGTGTGTCTACAGGGACGTCCTCAGTCTAGGTATCACCTCTCTGGAGCATCAGAAGCAGCTGCTGTCAGCCATTCAGACTCTCAGAGCACAAGTCATCCAGATGCATGGCCGTGGAGTGCAGGTTTAACACACACACACACACACACACACACACACACACACACACACACACACACACACACACAATCCAGAGACACCAGTGGACCCTCCGTCCCCAGCAGGATGTCCACCAGTAAATGAGGAGGAGGAAACACAGGATGGTCATGTGACCTAAAACTCCACCATGATGACGCCGCTCTTCCTTTCTTTCATCGAACGTTCGTCCTTCACAATTCTGTTCAGAGACGGCGGTTCTGTCCCCCGCAGACTAACGGAATGGTTCGGTCCGTTCTCACCCCAAACCAATGTCACTTACACGCACTTCCACTGACCTGGGAACAGCGGCGTAACGTAACGCTTACTCTGTTTCACTCCAGGTCCTTCTGACTCCTTACTGACCTGAGAACAGCATCATGTGCTAACGCTAACACTAACGTAGCCACTGCTCTTCCTCTACAGCAGAGAAGCTCGTAATCTTCAGGAATTAAAAAAACAAATCGGACAAATGAGAAAATGAGACGATCTAAAATCCAAAATCGCATTTTCTCCCATGTTCTGTGCGGGAATTTTATTTATGTGTCCTTCGACCTACGGATTCCTCTCCATCTTAATCCTAATTTCTTTGCTATTGTGTTATTTTCTATTATTATTATTATTATTATTATTATTATTATTATTATTATTATTAATAATAATAATAATTTCTGTATCCTCACTTTAACAGATGTTTGCCTGTAAAATTAAACATCGACTCCCATATGGTGCAATCCTTATTTATTTATTTATTTATTTATTTATTTACTTACGTTGCCGGAGCTTTTTTCCAGGACGCTTCTGAGGAGGACACGAGGATGCGATGTGGCGTCATGTCACACGAGGAAAAATAAAATACGGTCTTTTTGATCATTTGCTCCTCAGTGGTTGTTTGCATCAGGAGTGTGTAATATGTTTATGTTAATAATTTGTTGATGTATATGCAGATGCATTTGCATATTAGAGCCCTAGACAGGCGAGTGTTCACGACTACTAAAGCCCTCTTCCAAAAGTAAGTGCCCCCCAGATGCTTATTGGTTTTAAAGCTTAGATTCTTTCGGATTCTTTTTTTGTTTTTCTGATTATAACATTAAATTAAAACCTTATTGCTTAACTAAATTTTGTCTGATAATTAATTTAATCTAGCGAGCGAACATTTATAAAAGATGTTAAAGAAAAGAGAAAATTAGCCAGCTTACTACCTAGCTAGTTTACTTAGCTAATACTTTTTTGAGTAACTTGATGTTAGCGTTAGTCATTTTTCACGCAGTTATGCACACGGAGTCTCATCAAGACCTCAGCGTTTTGTTCTTCAGTCTAAATATTTTGGGGGGTAAAAAAAAAAAAGGTGCACATTTTACGTCATGGAGAGGAATCACGACTATGACGCTGTCTGTGTCTCTAATATGAATATTTATGTATAAGAAAGCACTTAAATTATAATTGTAACGTGCTGCCATTATAAAATTTCGACTTTTTGCCATGTGCGTGAGAAACGGTTTAAAGCCGACAGTGTGAGCAGTTGATTTAGAATCCAGCGCCGCTATAACGCTGTTCTCCTGTACGTGTCCTTGTTCGTCCTGCTTCAGTAAAAGCTGGAACGTGTGGTTTATGATGCGTACAATAAGAACTTTCACTGTCCACACACACACACACACACACACACACACACACACACACACACACACACACTCTCTTACTGAATGTTCCCGGTTCCTCTGTGTGTGTGTGCGCGTTTCATTTCCCATCATGCTCTCTGTTTGATACTGTAAATATGTACCTGAAAATGCAATCTATTTTTATAATTTGTTTTCGAGAGATGACGTGTTGAATATGATAATCTTCTCACTGTGTTCAGTTGTTCGGATTAGTAACGTAGCTCGCAGCCTCGGCTATTTGGAATAATCAGTGATAAGTTTCTTTTCTTTAGAGCAGCATTTTTTTTTCTTCTTGATGATTTTTACCTGTTAGACAAACGGATGATGGATGTTGGAATATTGAAATGTGTTATTAAAAAATACAACACACACACACACACACACCTCTTTTGGGCTCGTTTTGTCTTCTTTGCTCCAAGTTCATTCACTTGAAAGTGTTTTTTTTTTTTTTCTTCAGAAATTTCTGGAAGAGTTTTTGTGTCTTGTCTCGGAAAAACATTTACAAACTAATCCATAAAATTACGTTGCTGTCCAAACCGAAAGATGTGGCAGTTACGAATCCAAATCCAGAGCTATCCGTACCTCGCTCCGGTTCCCCTCGCATCCTGCTACCTGTAAAAGTGGGAGGAGTTTCTGTGGAGGTTGTGGGGTGGAGATAATGATTATGAAACTAACTCTTGGAAGTAGAGACTTCAGTGGCCTGAACTTTGGAGAACATGCGGACTATCCTTTGGAGATGAGCACGCAGAAGAGTCGCTACTTTCAGGTCAGGGAGCTGTCAATCCAAATCTCACTAACCAATGAGAGTAAATCGCTGTTAAGCCCCGCCCACACGAGAGGTTTGTACCAGAATGGCGAACGTAAACTTGCGGAGCGTAAACCAAGAGAACGCTGTTTACATGAAGACCGTGTTAAACCTTTGCCACCGAGTCCATTGTTTTCAGTTTCAGAGCGTTTTTCTTCTCTCTCATTGTATATGTTTGTTCATTTCTTGAAAAGTTATGTTCAATACTTCTGGCACAAATTTAATTCCACGCTGTCCGAATGCATCTCTGCTGAAGGGTGCGAGAAAGCAAACAGTGCAATTTAATCACTTTCTAATTATCGTTAGCATTAGCGTTGTTTGTAGTGTTAAATCTGGCACATTTGTTCTCAAAGAATTTCAGCCTTTTTTTACTCTTTCAGTTGAAAATGTATAGAATTTTTTTTTTTATCACTAATAAATCTACTTAACTGGTGTTAGCGGTATACGTGTGTAATGTTAGCGAAGTGGAACACACGCTTAGATTTTATTTCACATTAATGAACTCAAAACATTAGAACAAAACTCAAAACACACGACACATCAAGTTTGTTTTAATGGCAGTGAGCCGCCCAGTGGAACCCAGGGTGCCAATACTTAAATCAGTGATAATAGCCTAGCGTACTTGGTTACGGTTCGACTCGATCAGGCAATGAAATAAGAAGCAGCGTTAAAGACTAATCGCCGAGTGTCGTTCACAGAAACCCTGAGGAATAGATTATTGCTATAAATTACATCACGTCCTTTAGTGTAATTCTCTTATACTTTTTAATTAAATGTGGATGAGTGTAATCCTACACACTCCTCTACAGTGTCGAGGAAAAGAAATCGAAAAACTCTCTGGTTTGGTTTAAATCATCCGATAATCCTGCCTGCCTGTGTGTGTGTGTGTGTGTGTGTGTGTGTGTGTGTGTGTTTGCTGTAATATCTCAGGCAGCCGCCGGAATTCATTTTTATTACTGAAGTGATATTAAATTGAAGGGTTTGAATTAATGAGATTTATCTTTATTTTGCTTCTCTTCCTCTCTCTGTATCTCCATCAAGGTAAATATTTTTCTCATAACTGAGATTGCCAGATTATTTATTATTATTATTATTATTATTATTATTAATAATAATAATAGTAGGAGTAGCAGTATAGTAATGGTGGTGGTAATGTTACTAGCACTATTGTTATTATTATTATTATTATTATTATTATTATTAAGTTTCTCACGGATTAAATAAGATTGTTGTTTAATAACGTGTGTTAAATTGTGCAGAAAAAAATTGTAATATGAGTGTTTTTGTAAGAATATATATGAATTATTATGAGTTCAAATGCAGAGTTATGACTATTAGGGATGTTTAATGAAAAATGAGGTGATCGGCCCCACAGTCTCGAATGCAGCTGCTAGATTGGATCTGGGTTTAAAACCGATCTGGTCTTTGAGAATCGGTGCACAGGACATTGGATGGTTCTCCCCGAGTCCCCAGAATTCATTGAACAGTGAACAGGGTTTATGACGTCAGGACGGACGCCGTGTCTCGGTACCTGTGTGTTAGCGTGGACATTCTCGATCCGATTCAAATAACCTCGATTCAAATAAAAAAAGGAAAACCGTTAAACTGATATTGGCATCGAACTCCCAAGTGTGAGACAGAGAGACTGGGACAGAGGGAGAGCTCATGAGATAAACAGAAAGAGAGAGTGAGGTGAGAGAGAGACAGAGGATGAGGTAGTGAGACACAGAAAGACAGAGAGACAGAGAAAGTGTCACAGAGAGACATACAGAAAGATAACGAGAGAGAGAGAGAGAGAGAGAGACTATGTGAAAAAGAAGAAGGAGTGAGTTACTGAGGCAGAGAATTAGAGAGAAAGAGAATGCGAGTGAAACAGACAGATACAGAAAGAGCGTGAGAGAGAGGGAGACTTTCCAGGAAAAAGGAATATTGAGAGAGATTAGACAGAGTAAGACAGATAGAGAGCAAGGTAAAGAAAGAAAGTGGAACACAGAGAGGGAAAGAGTGAGTGAGAGGGAGAGAGGAAGAATGATCCAGAGAGAGACAGAGAGAGAGGAAGAATGATCCAGAGAGAGAGAGAGAGAGAGAGAGAGAGTTTGGAAATATTACAGATTCAGTTAAAGCTCAGCAGGAAATGATCTCGATAACATGCTGCTGTATTCGAGTAAAATATTAACATTTATCATGAAGTGTGTTTTAAAACATCTGGAGTCAGAATGCAGCACTGACTGTCAAACCAACAACAGCAACTAACAAACAAACAAACAAAAAAAGAAGAATGTCAGTTTAGCTTAAAGTGATGGATTAGACTTTGCGTGAAAGCGCTGGTTTAAAGAGAAAATGCAGTTGTTATCGAGCTGCCACCTAGTGGTCATTTGTGGGAACAACACACCCTCCTCCACTCCACAGGAGTCTGCTGTTATCACCACACATTTTCATTTTCAAGTCTGTTACTGGATTCCTCAATGTGCCAGGTGTAAGATTTCCTGATCCCAGGTCTAAACAAATCTCACACCACTGCGCTGCTGAATTCTGGACTCTGATTGGTCAGAAGGTGTTGATGAATTCTCTCTAACAGCGGCTCTGACAGTAGTGCAGCTGCACATCACAGGTTTATATTAATGCCCTCGTTCTAATTATAACACGTTATTGTTGCTATAGTAACAGCACATTCACAGGGACTCGTACGGCGAACGCTGCACATGATGTAAGACTACAAATAAACAGATTTAAAAAAAGAACTTGTTTAACAAAGTAAAATATGATTGTTGATCTGTAGATGTTTTTTTGTAGGACACATTTATTTAACATTTATGGAAGGAGTCTCCAGTGTCAGCGCTTTGTAACAGTCACGGTGCTTTGCGAAGTTTATCAGCACATGAAAGTGTTGAGGATAGAAATGAGAGAGAGAGAGAGAGAGAGGGATGGAGGGAGGTTGGAGAGGGAAGGACTGTTTATCGCAACTATAACGTAAGTGAGAACAGGAAGTAACTTGTCTCTCGGACGTTACATGATATTAAATCTAATTATAAACCATTAAAATATGCGATGTGCCGTTCATTAATAAATTAAATGTTGTAATTGTTGAAAAATGGCTGTGGTGTAAGTGGAATAAAACACTCCAAGCATGCATGTAAACTTTTCTAGTGTCTATATCTGAACTGAAACAGACAAGCAGCAGCTTTTTTCCTGTAAAACCGCATGGTAGTTAGCGTAAAAAGCCCGTACACACACACACACACACACACACACACACACACTTCAGTCTCCAAAGCGATGGCGTAACTGCGTCTATTTAATCATGTTCTAATTCTCAACATTACTGCTAAACTCTTTGATTTGACACTTCGTCACACGTCGTAGCCCTATTTAATGTGTGTTCTGCTGAAAAAGTGGCATTTCTGACCGTTTTTGGCTGAAAATCTTCAGTGCATCGCTAATAAATCCGCTTAACTGCTGTTAGCTATGTATGTGCGTAATGTATGTGCGTAATGTATGTGCGTAGTGTATGTGCGTAACGTATGTGCGTAACGTATGTGCGTGACGTATGTGCGTGGTGTATGTGCGTGATGTATGTGCGTGATGTATGTGCGTAATGTATGTGCGTAGTGTATGTGCGTAACGTATGTGCGTAACGTATGTGCGTAGTGTATGTGCGTAACGTATGTGCGTGACGTATGTGCGTAACGTATGTGCGTGACGTATGTGCGTGATGTATGTGCGTAGTGTATGTGCGTAACGTATGTGCGTAACGTATGTGCGTAGTGTATGTGCGTAACGTATGTGCGTGACGTATGTGCGTAACGTATGTGCGTGACGTATGTGCGTGATGTATGTGCGTAGTGTATGTGCGTAACGTATGTGCGTAACGTATGTGCGTAGTGTATGTGCGTAACGTATGTGCGTAACGTATGTGCGTAGTGTATGTGCGTGATGTATGTGCGTGATGTATGTGCGTGATGTATGTGCGTAGTGTATGTGCGTGATGTATGTGCGTAATGTATGTGTGTAATGTTAAGTCAGACACACTGATAGATTTTATTTCAAATGAATAAACTCAAAACATTCTCCATTTACAGAGCCAGAAAGCGAGGACGCCACATCAGCGTATCTTTCAAGCGGGCCAATCGAGACCAGCGGTTACTAATGTGAGACGGAGGGAGGGGGCGGGGCTTCCAGGGGGTCAGTTCATATCGGCGAGTTCGAAACACTTACACACCTGTCAATCATCCAGATTTATGTGTCGTTTGAAATGTTTCAATCTGCTGTGTTTATTGGGGGAGAAAAGTGTTTTAGCGTAATTTTGAGCGATAACGTAGCGGCGTGTTCAGATATGGACCTCTTACGCTAAATGTGAAAAGGTTAGCAGGTCTGCTAAAGTGCAGCACAGTTGAAAAATCACACATAAATATATAAATTTAACATAAAATAAAAACAGAGGGAAAAAACAGACATTTTAAGTCACATTTCGAGGTCGAATTTGTAAAAATTCATGTCATATTCAGAAATCTTTACAGTTATATGTTTTTGTTTTGTTGTACGTTGTATTCTTATAAACACAAACACACACACACACAACATCACGACTTCATGTTTTATGTCCACGCTACAGCTGTGTGTTCGCAGGTGACTGATGCAGTGCTGTTACAGCACACCAACGTGATTCAAATAAAATATATACACACATAAGCTGAGAAATAAAACATTTGATTTTATTCATGATTTTAAAAAGGTTTGTTTAAAGAAACAGAGACACATCCAGCTGTTACATTTATAGTGTGGATGTTAAAGTGTTTAAAGCCAAATCCATCACTTTAGCAATGTTTCCGATTGGTTGTGTGACCGAATCCCAAATGGCTTTCTGTTCACTACATACGCTCACTACACAGGGTATTACACAGCAGTGATAGAGCTGCATTTGGGATTCAGCCAGAGGGGAAAAAAACGAGTGACATTTATGAATGTAATGAAGTAAAGACAGATGAGAAAAAATGTATAATTTTGCTTTTACACAAATAGGAGTGAAAGTGTCCCATTAAAACTGCTCCAAGTACAATTTATTAACTTTTTTTAAAAAAATTCTTGCTGAAGATCCGGCTCTGGTTTAGAAACAACAGCAGTGTGATTTCTGAAGATTTAAAAAATATCCTTGAGAAGGTTTTTCTAATATACCTGGCAACCCTCATAGGTAAGATCTTATTGCTGGTTTATTTTAAATGTGTAATTCTGTGTGCTGATATTCTGATTTCCCTCATCTTCTCTCTCTCTCTCTCTCTCTCTCTCTCTCTCTCTCTCTCTCTGTCTGTCTGTCTCACACACTCTCTCTCTCTCTCTCTCTCTCTCTCTCTCTCTCTCTCTCTCTGTCTGTCTGTCTGTCTCTCTCTCTCTCTCTCTCTCTCTCTCTCTCTCTCTGTCTGTCTGTCTCACTCTCTCCAGCAGAGGCCGAGAGTCTGAGCTATAAAAGAGAAGATGTGTGTGTCCTCCAGGATGGCCTTGGCAGTGGGTTTTCCGGCTCCGTGTCCGGTGCGTGTGTCCACTCGGAGTAGGAGCGGTTGTTTCTGATTGGCTCGTCCGGCCACGTTGTGCTGCAGCGTTGCCGCGTACTTCAGCGTGTGCAGAGGAACCACGCGGTCATCGTGATCCGCCGTCAGCAGCAGAATGGCTGGGAAGGGCGGAGCCTCGGAATCCACGGATGGGAGGTTATGGAGGGGTGAGTACCTACACACACACACACACACACACACACACACACACACACACGCACGCACACAGTCACCCATCAGCTGCCTACATCATCACATTACTAATTATTAATGAGGAACAACACCAGTGACACAATCTAACAACAATGTACTGTATATAATACTGCGTACAACTGCCGTATCCAGTTAAGAGCAAAAGTTTGCACACCCTTAGCCACAAATGTTATTCATAATAACAAGATAATTAATGTTTTCACTCCATAACATACTAATAACTCGTCCACACTGTATAACTCTGTCATATCCTCTGAGCCTCTTAATTATAGTATTTTATTTCGTATCATATTTGCAGTTCATTTTTACAATCCTGGAATTTGCAGAGAGCTACATTTTTATTTTTCATCCCAAAACCCACAGGGAGGCAAATTTATTGCACTTTTTACCGTGTTTGGGATTAAAAAATAAAAAATTTCGATTTTCGTCTGTTTGAAAAGTATACAACACTGTTTAGAAAATTTGAAAGCATTTTATATTTCAGAATACATTTTATACCTAAAATAATGTTTATTATCTGTCTATTAGCATAAAAAATGTATCATCAGAGTTTTAAAAGACAAATACACACCGCTTTGCCACTTTATTGGGTTTACTGACATCAGTAAAGTGAAAATGGTGTAAAGAGAAAAAGTCGTAAAGCTTATTCTTAGTTGCTGTTTTTTCTTTTAAATTCCAAACGGTCATTTTGAGCTGTAATTTGTCTGCCACCCAGTGGCCATCATCCGCAACTACAACAACAAATCAGTAAAATCCATAAATTCATTATTCAATGGCATTTTATTCAAATCGAATTGGATTTTTAAAAGAAATCCAGCACAGTTTACGGTAATAATCTCAAATTGTTGTTTTTTATTTGGTTCCTAGACCCCTGTGCTGTACCTATAAACCTCTTAATGCATCTTAAAGCATTCATTAAGGGATAAATAATGCTGTTTCTCCAGGTCTGTCTTTATGAATTATTATAATTGTAAATATAAGATGATGATTGTATATAATTTCCTACTTGATGAGCCATTTGAACTGCTCGGGGTCGTCCGCACAGCCGTAGTCGGTGGTCCAGGCATGGCCGATGGTGAACTTGTGAAACTTGAGCATGTCCATGACGCCGACTTCGGCCACGGCGCAGCCGAACAGATCCGGACGCTGGTTCACACACGCAGCTGGTGGAACATCGGGACAAAAAAAATAACAACTTAAGAATTATTCAGAGGGGAGTTGACAGTGTAGTGAAGAAATACCAAAACATTACACATTAATATTCAGACCTCAAAGGTCCTGATGAAATAAATATATAAAACCACATAATTAATAAATAAATAAATAAATAGGGATTAAATAATAAATAACAGGATCTACAGAAATTTTCTGCTGAGAAAAGTAGCACCGTTTTGTGTGTTTATATGAATGACTTTGTAACTTGGGCCCTTTCTATCTAAACGTATGAAACTGTGGGAGGAAATTAAATTAATAAATTGTAAATTAATAAGGCTGAAGGGCAGGTACTAAATTTTGCAGAAGATCATTTCAGTCCATAATCTAATTAAGGATAATGGAATTTAACAATTAACAATGTTGCTTTTATTCATTTTGGCTAAATCACCATTAAATAAAGCAGAGAGAGAGAGAGAGAGAGAGAGAGAGAGAGAGTGTGTGTGTGTGTGTGTGTGTGTGTGTGTGTGTGTGTGTGTGT
>JAKKZJ010000013.1:22981094-22997739 GCA_033441845.1 Pangasius mekongensis
GAACTCCCTCGGCAGATAGAACGGTCTACACTTCACCATGAGAAACTCAAGGTTAGCTGAGCAGTGTCTTCCAACAAAGACAGAGTTCGTACACCAAGCCTTGTTGACATAAATGCACAAACCACTGCCTTTTGTCTTACCGGAAAGCATATCACCATCATTCATGCACAGTTCTCTTAAGATCCTGCCACAGCATCTCAATGGGGTTGTGGTCTGGACTTTGATTTGGCCATTCCAACACCTTGATTTTTTCCATCTTTAGCCAATCAGATGTCGATTTACTAGTGTACTTGGGATCATTGTCCTGTTGCATGACCAAATTTTGGCCCAGTTTCCACAGTCTTGTGGCTGCAAAACAAGCCTAAATCATCACCCCTCCACCACCATGCTTGACCGTTGGTATGGGGTGTTTGTGGTGATATGCTGTGTTTGGTTTTCACCAAGCATGGAGCTGGGAATAATGGCAAATATCTCCACCTTGGTCTCATCAGTCCAAAGGATATTGTTCCAGAACTTTTGTTCATCTACCGAAATATTTTGGTTTGTTCAGATGCAAACCTAATTCGTGCTGCCATATTCATTTTGGAGAGAAGGGCTTTGTCCTAGCCACCTTTTCATGAAAACCATACATGATCAGTGTTTTTCTGATTGTGCTCTCTTGAACATAAACCTTTAACTTGCTTAGAGGCCTGAAGGTTGAAGGTTCTCCATTTGTAAACAATCATTCTCACTGTAGAATGGTGAATTTCTACAGTGAACAATATTGAACCTGTTTAGAGATGTTGTTATATCACTTCCCAGATTGACGAGTGTGGGAAAAAAAATCAGAAAATACACTTTATATTTTCATGTGACGTATTTTCTACTGCTTATTGTCCATTTTATAATGTTGGTCTTGATGTGACTTGAGAAGGAATGCTGGATTGTGGCCTACATGCAAAGGGAAACTTGACATGAGAAAAACAAGTTCATTATTATCAAGTGGTCTTTATTCCTAGGACATAGAGCAGAGCGAGCACACACACACACACACACACACACACACACACACACACACACACACACACACACACACACACACAAAGCCAGAAAGGCCTGTAGTTATCTGACTAAGCGCTATAACTTGAGCATGAGCAGTAACACACACACGTACACATGCCTACACACACCCACACTCTGTGATTATGCAAAACAAGACAAAAGAAGCATTTAACATCCCCGTGCTCTGGCAGGAAATGACATCATGCTGTTTAGGAAATCTAATATTGTATTACTAACTCCTGCTGTCTCCTACACACTCCACTTCCTGTGTCCAAAATTACCTTGGTGCATTTCAGTGTGTTTACCGTATGACATAGGAAATGACATCATTCTCATGAGACAGCATTTTTTGAGATGCTATTTAAAAAATAAAAAAAAAAGTATTAATTCATGAATTGTTTGTTCTGTTTGTTTGTGTTGTTTGTAAATTCGCCTGCATTGTGACTTTTTTTTTTTTATTTTATTTTTTTTATCAGGTTCCTTTTCTGGCTTTGTGATGCTTCAGTTAAACTCAATTAAAATTGTTTTATTAAACTTTTATTGTTCAGTATTGATCAACTGTGATCACCTTCACGATGCAGCTTCACAGAAATCTGGCTGAAGGGAAGAAAAAAAACCCTCTGAGCATTAGGAAGAAACACAAAGAGGAACTGAGACTCAGAAAGGAGTTCGAACAAAGTGTACAAGTGAATAAGCAGACAAGTGTGCGAATATACAAATGTACAGAAGTGTAGAAGTGTACAGGTAGACCAGTGGACAAGTGTAGAAGTGTAGAAGTGTAGAAGTGTACAGGTAGACCAGTGGACAAGTGTAGAAGTGTAGAAGTGTACAGGTAGACCAGTGGACAAGTGTAGAAGTGTAGAAGTGTGGGCCTGAAACACAGTAAAGATTTACACACAGTACACACACCATACATGCTGCAGGCCTCATTATTTACATACACTCTTCACACACATACACACACACACACACACACACCAGGCCTCATTAGTTACACACACCCTGTCACTCAACACTCCACTCTTCGCTTTATCAACATTGCGGTACAATCTCCAGCGAGCGCATTCTTTCAGAAAAACATCAGAAGCATTTTTCAAAAGTGTGTTGACTGAAGTGAGGACATTGTTATTGCGACACTTCTTTCTTTCTTTCTTTCTTTCTTTCTTTTTCTTTCTTTCTTTGATCCATTATTATTTTATCACATTCTTTAGATTCTTTTTTTTCAGATTCTTTTTTTTATCAGTTCTTATGAACAGCATTTTTTTTTACTGCTTAAATCAATTTTTTATTGATAATCCATGTTGTGTGCGCGTGTGTTGTGTGTGTGTTGTGTGTGTGTGTGTGTGTGTGTGTGGCAGATGTCCTCTGACTGAAACAAGTGATAAACCCCCTGTCTGTGGTAAATCCCCCTTTTCATCTTCTTTAGATTAACGTTACTGTGTGTTGTTTATTATGATGGACGTATCACCGTCTCTTATGACAGTCAGAACAAAAAATATTCATTTTACAATTCCATCACTGTGTGTGTGTGTGTGTGTGAGTGTGTGTGTGTGTTAAATGTGCCCACAGGCCTTTATAGCCACACACACTGATTTACCGGATTATCCTCATCTTGTCAGTGAAATAAAACCCTGTGTGTTTCTCGAGAATGGAAAGTGAAGCTGCAGATGCAGTAAAAGCCGGAGCAAAAATTCAGGAAAAGAGTTTAAGAGTCAGAGAAAAGAAGAACATGAATCTGGAAAGCTGTTCTGTCTCTAAATCAGATGAAACATTTTTTGAATTTCTACATATGTAAAATTTTTAAGAAGATTAAACTACTACAGAACACACACACACACACACACACACACACACACACAGATCTTCTCCCTCACTGAACTGAAGTGGCCGTTTTCTTGCCAGTCTATAATCTAGTAATCAGATTACTAACACAACACCAGACTGTACCACTGCGAGAGAGAGAGAGAGAGAGAGAGAGAGAGACAGACGGGGGGTTGGGGAAGAGGAGATGGGGTTATTCTTTTTTTCTCATGAATGACAGATTTAGTTTCTTGTTTGTTTGCTTGTTTGTTTGTTTGTTTGTTTGTTGATGTACCAGTTTGACACTTTACATTTTATTGGACTGTTAAAGCCACTCCTAAGAGAACGAAACGAAAAGCAGATGAACATTTATCTATCTATCTATCTATCTATCTATCTATTTATTTATTTATTTATTTCATGCTCGTGGTGAACTTTCCAATAAGCGCTGAAACAGGAAGCGTCTCGAGGTTAATTTGGCTGCAGCTGAAGTTATTTATACTTTATGAGTAATTTATTTTTCTTCTCTAATCGCCTACAGTCTCGAGGTGATGCTTCTCTTTCCTTCTTTCATTAAGCAACACTCTGAATTTCAGTTTGATTCTTCACCCACATGCGGAGGAGGAGGAGGAGGAGGCTGGTGATGGTGATGGTGATGATGATGGTGATGATGATGATGATGATGCATTTTCAGCAGCTGAATGCTGGGAAATGATGCCACCACACCGATTACATCACGCTAGGTTTTGTGTTGACGAGTCGTGATTTTTTTCCCTGAGCGATTTAATTTCCAGAAGCGAAAGAAAAGACAGGAAAATGAGCATTTCCACCCTTTCAGGTTTAAGGCGTGGACGGGAAGATGTGATAATATTACGCGCTGTGTGGTCGGGATCTGCTTACTGGCAGCGGCAAGCGCAGAAGAGCTTTTTGCAATTGTTAGGTGATTCTGCAGTAATGTGCAGGAAACAGAAAAAAAAACCCCACAGCAATAAATGTTTAAAATTATAATTCTTTTACATATCAGTTGTTTAATAGCTACATGGCCGATGTTTTCGCTGCTAATCTGCTGCTCAGGGTTTGGACGCATCTGAGCACCGACCAGCCAAAAAATGACAAACCGAGCATGTTTAATGACTCTCCTTTCTAATTATTATTCCTATTAGCATTATTTGTAAAGTGTTAGATTTGACATTAGGTTGTAGGCCTAGTTAATCTTTTTACGTCAAAATCTTTGTCCTCTTTTCTCTTTTGGATGAAAAGTGAAAGTGCCATTTTGACCATTTTTGACCGTAACGCTGTAGAGTCAGTGTTATAGCTTTAATAAGTCATCAGTCTGTAGTTTGCTTGATCTAAAGTTAATAAGTGTGTGTACGGTAGAACTCATTTAAAGGTAAGAACTGCTGCTATGTTTACTGCTGAGTTGAGTCGATCCATCTCGAATTCTTGAGGAGGAATTCTGGGAATTGGGTTTCTTTGTTTTTTCCTAGTTGAATGCTGCATTAATATTAGAGAGTTCAAAACACCCGAGCAAAGCAATCCGCATTAGTAAGTCGATTGGAGAGAAGAAGACGTCTCTTCTGGTGTATTTTTGAGCGATAACTCGTATTAGCTTGCTCCGAAGTTAAACTGGGGAGTTCCTGCTCAGAACGTGTAAAGGTCATCAGGTCTGGTAATATAATATAATCAGTGACGGAGTAAACGTCACTGGACGTCGTGGCAGTGTAATATCCTGTAGAGGCGGTTAAATCGTTCTATCGCACAAGCCCAGTGTTGACCGCCTTCGAGAGACAGAGAGAGTGTGATCCTTAAAGACGGAGGGGATTTAGACAATTAGCAGAGTTGACTGATGTCCAAAAGACGGTCTGAACGCAGCAGATTAGATGAAGAGAATTAGGTCAAAGTGATGGAGAGAAACAGGAACAAGGGGAGGAGGAGGAGGAGGAGGAGGAGGAGGATGGAAGGAAATGAGGTCATGAGCTTATAAAAACAGAGATGATATATCGGGACCGTAATGAAGAAATCTGAAGCGTTAGGCAATAAAAAAATATAACATACAAGTATGACACAATTATAAAAGTCACTTTTTCCAGTGCACCCCCCCCCCCCCCCACACACACACACCTCTCCGCAGGTGTGTATTTCTTCATCTAGACGTCTCTGACTCAGATGTCTCTATTTACCATCCCCCATCTCTCTCTCTCTCTCTCTCTCTCTCTCTCTCTCTCTCTCTCTCTCTCTCTCTCTCTCTCTCTCTCTCTGCCCTCACCCTTTCCTCCTGCTCTGGTTTAATTAGCTTATTATTGATCAGAAGGATTTGGGAATAAATCCTGGCTCGTCTCTCAGACAGATTTTTTTTTTTTTAATCCCCAATCCCACCTGTTACAACGCCATGAGATCAGATTAACACTCCTGAAGACGCATTGTGTCTGAATTAGTCATTAAAGTGGATTTGGGTTTACGCTTTAAGACAAAAAAAAAAATCTCTTGATAGTAATATTATGCTTAACTCGTAAATATAGAGCCATTTATTTTTTATGTATTCAGATATGTTTCAAATTAATTCGGAAACCTTGTAATCTGGAAAATTTCCTTTATTAGTCATGAGTAATTAGCGCTCGTAAAGCGATACAATCCACTCAGGTTAGGATTCATCGTCATCAGGATTAATCATAGGATCTTCAGAACAGGAAATAAATGCTGATGGCGATGTGAACAATGTACAAAAATGACCAGATACTGAAAGCAAAAGTGACATTAATGTGACACATTCATAATACTAAAGTATAATTAAAGTGAAAAATTACACAGGTGACAAGTTGGCGAGGTTTTTTTTTTTTTTTAGTAACTTGTGGTAGTGAGTTAATATTACAAAGCCACAGCACTATACATCGCACAGCCAAAAATGATGCTGTGGCCTTGAAGAGGTTTGATTATTCTTCCTTGAGAACATGGCTGTCTCTCTTCCTCCTCTGACATCATTTTGATCCCGACTGAGATTAATGATGCAATTATTATTTATAGTTTAACTAACGATTAACACAATGTTTTATGCTTAAATGTTACACTATTACATCATCAGACTTAAGATCATCCTCCTTATTCCTTTCAACGCTGGGAAAGAACAGAGTTATTGAAAAAATAATAATAATAATAATAATAATAATAATAATTGCCGTGTCACCTCAGTGACGCTGTACTGTAATGAGGTGTTTTATTTCCCTCTTCATGGCCATGCTCAAACACATAGCTCCAATTCTTGTTTAGACTAAAGTCACCACTTCCCTCTGCCTTCACAGAAAACACAGCAGTGACATAACACACGGGGTCATTTTTCACAGAAGTGCTCTGTGATGGTGTGTGTGGAGCGTTTTAATGAGAAATTGAATGAGAAAGGGATGAAGTCGTGGGTTTGAAGGTAAAGTTTTCTGCTCTGTATTTATAGCTTGAACGCAAGATAAACTTAGTAGGTACTAAAGAAAAGGTACGCAGACAAACAGCAGCTATTTTGGTCCAAATATTCTTTCATTCACCTTCAGTAAGTGATTTATCCTGGTCTGGGAGGCGGTGGATGCGGCGTCTATCCCAGGAACGCTGAGTGTGAGATGAGAATAAACCCAGATGAGATGCTGGTCCACTGTAGATCGCCATGCACTCGTGGCAGCTTAGCATCGCCAGTCAGAAGGAAACCAGAGAACCTGGAGGAAACCAGAAGCTCCTCACAGGTTTGAACCGGGGGCCGTGGAGCTGCCAGGTAGCAACGCTGCCTGCTGCATCACTGAACCAGACGCCATTTTCTAGACATAACTCGTAGGAGTTAAAACCAGGACAGAATAAACCACAGTATTTGCCGTGAATAGCACTACGAGGCTGCTGGTCATCAATCTGTTGTTTTTGGGACCAGAGATCATGAGGTCACCCACCACCGAGGCTTTTATTCCACACTGAGGGAGGATGATGTGTTAAGGCTGATTTGGTTAAACGCAGATATTCTCGTTGACGTTTTCAGAGACAGAGGTGTGAACTCTGTGGCTTTTGTCAGTGCTCTGCAGCCCCTCTCTCTCTCGCTAGTACCTGACATCGCAATGTGTGAGAAAGTTCAGATTCTCAGCTTGGCACTAAACAAACTTCCTGAGCAGCTTTTCCACACTCCACAGATTATTATAACGCTCTACTGCTTATGTCTGATGCAGGGTCTTTCCCACTGTAACTGTACTGTCTCACGGTACCTTCTTCTAATATTTTTCTCTTCAGAGCTCTTTTTGAGAGCACTTTTGCCATGACCAGTGCTATACAGAGAGACGGAGCCAGAGAGAATGCAAAACTGAAGAAAACCGCAGAATTCACACCTCTGTCTTTAAAAATGACAAAGGAGGAAGTTCACCCAGATGAAGGTTAGCATATCATCTAACTCTTGTGCACATCAAAACCTACTGAAACCTGGACTTAGGCCTAAGAAAATAAACCTCATTTCAACATCCTGTACTTATTTAGCACTATAATTTTGCCTCAGCATCTGAACCACTTCTTCAGTAGCTTCTTCTGATTGTTTTCACAGCTCCACTGTAGGAGTCACGTATCATCACCACCTCTTGTGCATTTCTTTTTCCAACTTCTGCAGGTCAGACAAGTTAAATTGCATCAGGGTGAAAAATCACCTCTGGTACTTCACATTGCAGTCACCTACCACTTTAGAGCTCTTCATGACTGGGAAAAAACTCAGAGTACTGTGCTTACACCTTCACAGAAAAAAGAAGGGTTCATGGCTCACTAGAGAAACAGTGTTGTAGGGTTGTGCACAGATCCTGTAAGAGTTTTCCCACAGCACACTGTGAATGCAGTGCACAATATATTCTTCTAAAACAATCCATATCTCATCTGCAGTAACTGTGTAACTTGTGATAGATGGCACTCTTTAAAACAAAAGCTTCCCTTTCAGAGACTATTCTAAATAAAACCTCTTGAGTGAGCGTTCGTTACTTACGAACCCTAAAGGACCACGCTTTCTCAAAAGAGAAATATCTATATAGAGAGGCTGGTGGTGGAATAACTATTTATAGCTGCTATAATGTAAGTGAGAGCAGGAACCAGCTTGTTTCACAGATGTTCCACAACATTAAATGTAGCTATAAGTGGATGAAAATTATGATTAGTAGTTCTTTAAATAACTAAAAAAAATGTAATCACTGGAATAAAATTATAACCTTGAGGAATAAAGTCAGGTCAAGTTTATTGATACGGCACATTTAAAACAACACGAGTGCTGAGCAAAGTTCTGCACATCAGGCATAACAGGAAATAAAAATACATTAAAATGCCAACATAAAATATAGTTAAGAATGAAAATAAATATAGAAGCAAATGATTGTTATACGTAATCAAACCAGATATGACTAATAGCAGGAAATAAGCAGCAAAAAAACCCAAACTAAATTATAGAGAGGGCTGAAAGAAAAGACACGTTTTAAAGGGATGATTTAAATGGGTTTATTGTAGGGGAGGGTCTGACAGAGCGCTTGGGGACATGCGGTTATAGGAGAATAATCATCTTCAGGGTGGTAGCAGTAACTTGGCTTCATCACACCAGTCTGTCATGCAGAGCTTTTCAGTTATTCATCCTCATTAGCAGTTATTCAGCAGTTCTGAGAGATCATTTTTCAGCTCAGGTGAGCTTCATGCTTCGCCAGCCGTGATGCTGGCACTGGTTTGAGGCGGTAGTCTCGATAACGGGCATTTATTTTCATTTCTGCGTTTGCTGAAACTTGGCTTGAAGCCAACGGGGACCTCAGGAACTTTACAGTGTTCTTGTCACAGGTCACAGTTTCATGCTTTTTTTAAATGTCTGAAGTAGAAACAAGACGCCAAGGCTGAAAATCACGTCTGTGGCTTCATGTGACCTTTTTGCAGAGCTCATCTGTAATGAGACCAGCAGCAAAAAGCACTTTCTTTGATTTGAAACAAAAATGATTAGTGGATATTTGTTGATGCACTCAACGCCACAAGTGCTGTTTTCTTTTCTCAGGACAGATGTTGAGTGACAGAATTGCTTCACGTTATCTTTAATCCGCTTTAATCCTCGTGCACAGACTTGGCTGCTGCTCCATCAACAGGAATTACATGATTTTGTGTTGCTCTGGAGACTCAGGGGAAAGAAAACAAAGGGAGGAGGACGTCAAGAAAACACTTCAAAGATGCCGATCATGAAGCACACGGCAGTTTCGGCATCGGATGAAGAATCAGTGGACGACCTGTTTGTTTGTGAAGCAGTTAGAACGTGGGCCGAGCGCCAGGCTGTGATTTGTCCAGATTTAAATCGCAGGTTGTATTTTCGGTTTTGGAGAAAAAGAATACTGGTCCATGGATAGCTGAATAAGAAAAGAAGCTTCTTCAGAAGTGGGTTCAGGTTTCAGCAGCAGTAACGTGTGTTTGTGTGTTTCTAGGGTTTGAGAGGACTAGCAAAGAGCCTTCATGCGCATTTGCTGCACTTCACTCGGAAAGTAAAATAAAAAAAACAGCTAGTGAAGCAGGAGCTTGATGATTTATATCAGGTGGATTGGCTATAAGAGAGATCTAAAATTAATACTTATAGAAGATTTCAAAGCAACTAAGCAATGAGTTCCAAAGAGGACAAATATTGGAGTCTGGATTTGAAGCGCAGGTCGGTCAACAAAGCTGAGCAATTATTTACTGTTCCAAGTTTCGAGTCGCGTCTAGCACGGAAAAACAACATCAGAAAAAAGAGGAAGAGTGGTCGCGAGTGGAAGCGACGGGGGCAGACGGACATTTTAGAGAATAGTTGCTAAATGCCACAAAAGTACAGCTACAAAAACGACCACGGAACTGAGCACCTCGATCCTCCAGTATCAACATTAAGGTCAAGTGATTGTTTTGCATGGTGCGATAAGAGCTAAGAAACACGAAGCCGTGTTACAGGAGCAGGAGCACCATACTGTTCAAACTGTTCCCACATTCCAGGATGAAAACACCCGCATGCTAAAATTACTGCTCAAATTATTCATGAGTGGTTTGACGTCACCAGGATGAAGACACACACCTTTATGGCCTCCTCAATCGCCAGGTTTAAACTGCACTGAACATTTTGCGAGATGTTCTGGCGTTCAGACTGAGGAGTAGACCTTCACCTCCTTCATCCCTCAGTGAACTGCAAGACAAAAGATCCTTGATATTAAAATAACACTAGGGATTTTTGTAATTTGTAATGACTTAATTATAACTGCCATCCAGAAAACTTGGTGTGGGCCAAAATCCAATCATGCGCTCTTGGGGGCGGAACAAGTTAAATTTAGGACTTTAAACGGGTCTTCAGCTTGTTCCTCTGGGGGAGTCCCTTTCAGAGAGATTGAAAAGGAAACAAAGAGCCCTTAATTATCCCAAGAACCCTTGAGGAACCATTTTTTCTGAGAGTACAGAGCTGCTTGGTCTTGGGGATTTCCATCCAGCTCTGATTTTTTTATTTTTTTTTTTACCAAACAGGCCAGAATCCGAAAACAGCAAAATATCACAAAAATAGTCGTTATGCTTGACTGAGGTGGAAAAGTTTTAAGATCAGTTGTTAAAGATGAAATGAAATGTGAAAAAGAGTGATGAAACTCTTTCATTTTTGAATAAACGATGACGGAGGAGCGCTGCTGTGTATAGATACATTTAAACATAAACATGGCCACAGAGGAACTCAGGCTCTGTTTATTTAAAGAAATGAAAGTTTTTTCTCAATTTATTTAAAGAGAAAAGCATGAAACGTCACCGTGACCCTGAGCAGAATAAAGCGCTCAGAAGAATTTGAATAAATAAATAAACAACAAATGTTAAATCTTTCTGTGTGCAAGAGAAGACTGTTCTCACTGATCACTTTTTTCATGTGATCACAGTTTATCGACTAAATTTGCAATGACTTTTTCCAAATTCTTTTGCAAATTTGTTTAAAACTGAAGCACTTCAATGAAAACCCAATTAGTGGTCCCTGTGAGCCCACATCCTTCTGGCCATCAGCACTGAACTGTCACCTTTGACCCCCAACTGACCCTCGTTCCAAAGCGCTCGTGTCCGAGATTGAAAATAGCTCAGACTTAATTGCACGTATATCTTCGTCGTGTCACCTTTTGCCTTCTCCAGCTCATGTTTCCAAGTTTCTGAAACAGCTGTGAAATTGCAATTCTGCCATTTTGCAACGTTGCACTTCAGGAAATGATGTTATCAAGGTCTAAAATAGTTGAACATGATATGGTCGCTAGACCGAAGTCACAAAGCAGAGTCATTGCAACTTGTTTTGAGCTGCTCTATCATGATAAGGGTCTTTCTTTACATCTGCAAACAGAAAGATGGGAAAAAAATAGCAGCCAGGAATGAAAAGATAAAAAGGAAAGCATGTGTTCACTGTTTTGTGAGTGTGTGTGTGTGTGTGTGTGTGTGTTTTAGTAAATGAAAATTAAAAATGTCTTCAGTATAGTCGAGTTTATTTAGTATTTCCTATGATAAGATTACGATAAACCAAATATACGGTTATTAAACCTTTTTCTACACATTTCAGGCTTTGAATTGTCTCGTTCTTTTGGCAGATTGTTTTCTATAATCATAATTTTAAGCAGTTACAAGAAGAAAATTTGCATGAAGTGAGCAAAAGAATCTAAAAACAGGCTGAATAATCTTATATTTCATTTATAATCATCTCACAATAGGAAATATTGGATATATCTGCGCATATTGAAGATATTTTGACTTTATGCAGGAATGGTGGCTGATTTTAGCAACAAAATACAGATTAAATATAAAATATAAAATAAAGACAAGATGTGAGATGTATTTTTTATTTTTAATGAATGATGACGTAGGGGAAAAGCGACTCTTTTCTAGTGCTTTAAGCATAAATGTGATCACAGAAGTACTCATGAGGAACTTTTTTTTATTTTTTTTTTAATCCATGAGTGTTTAGTATTATAAAGGTCGTCCTCTGACTGCTGCTGATTTCAAGGTCATATGAGCTGGAGGTCGCTCATGACCGAGCCGTGTGATGAGTGTGACACACGCGCCTGAGCTGACGGCATCATATCCCATCGCTATCATTTTACCTCAGATTTCCAGTTTTATCTAGTATCACTCTCTCTCTCTCTCTCTCTCTCTCTCTCTCTCTCTCTCTCTCTGTGTGTGTGTGTGTGTGAGTGTGTGTGTGTGTGTGTGTGTGTATGCACTGGTAGAGGTTCCAGAGTATTTCCACTGAACTACCTCTGAATTACCAGGTAAGATCAGTGCTTGTACCACGCCCTTACAATCTTCTGCATCTTTTCTAAAACATTTCTCACTTAATTCTGAAAAGTCAGTCAATGTGACACCTTTAGAGAGCACCACAGGTAGTATATTCTTAATTTGCTGTAACAGCGGCTCTGACAGTAATTTCGGCTGAGACGTAAATCGCAGGTTTATTCTTTGCGATTTCTCTGTAACATGAAAAGACCGAGAAAACGTCGTTTATTTCTACACTCCATGAAAAAACGTTTGAACCGTGGAAGCTGCTGCAACCTTTTTTGGCCGTGTTCGCTCACAAGCTGACGTCACCCTACAGTCGTAGAGTCAGAAAAGTTTCCAGGTGGAAATTACATGTTTGACTAAACAGCTGATTAGGAAACAATGAGTATGGAGTGATGTATATGAACCGTTGAAACAGGACTTTACACGTTTACGCATTTATGCATTCTTAGCAGATTAGTTTGTGATGATTAGTTTGTTATAAATGATTTTTTTTTGTACATTTGTTCTTGGCTTTGTGTGTCAAGTCTCCATAAATCTGAAAAGCCAAAAAAGCAGTTTTTCTTTTTAAACTGCCATATTTCCATATAAATGTGCAAGCTGTGAAATGTACCTTCACTATTATAAATGTTGAAAATAATGTGCTATAAGTAATATCTTTAACAGTAATGGAGTGTGATTATTACACTTTATCCCTCTGATCACTGACTGACGCGAGACGTCCATGAGTCCACCGCTGGACATAAACTTGTCTGACTTGACATAAACCGATCTATTAAAAAAAAAAATTGTAATTTCTATACTTGTTATTTATTTTAGCTGGTCTTGGTTTGCCTTCATTTATGTGCTAAGTATCTTTTGTTTTAGCTTCCTGTGAGTTTGCAGTCTTCAAATCAAGCTTCAAAAAGACTGTTAGTGTAGCAAAGATGCCAAAAAAGACGTCTCTTTCTCAATCTTTTATCCCATCACATCTTTGTGCTCGGTTGGTGCGGATCTCATGGCAGATTTTG
Organism: Pangasius mekongensis; assembly: GCA_033441845.1. NCBI lineage: Eukaryota > Metazoa > Chordata > Actinopteri > Siluriformes > Pangasiidae > Pangasius > Pangasius mekongensis. The sequence goes on from JAKKZJ010000013.1 coordinate 22,994,204, forward strand.
CTGCACCACCAGCAGAGACCCGTCCGGCCGTGAGGTCCTAAGCCTCCTCCCAGACTGTCTGATAATTAGAGAAATTAGCGCAGCAGGACGAGCGGCACACTTCCTCCACACGAGCCACGCGGCCGGGCCATATGGCGGCCAATTTACTGACCGTTTCACTGAACAGGCCGGATTAGAGCTGGCACCCAAACACACACACACACACACACACACACACACACTTTAATGCTGTTCATATATACAGTAAATCTGTGTTTCTTCTCCGTCTCTGCTCGCTTCTCCGCTCTACTTTTAACACGAACTGGACGACCGTGTTGTTGTATCTCCAAAGAAATCAGTAATACTTCAGTTCATACCACAGTGACATTTTCAGTTAGCAACTGCACATGATTACAGCGCAAAGTAAAAGTAGAAGAGCCTGAGACAAAACAACACAAAGCAAAACAAAAAAAATACCATGAAGGAATCCCCATAAATATTGGCACCATGTGCAACAGCATGTGAACAATGACATAAACATCAAACTAATTACACACCCAGAGTATTTTAGTGTAGCTCCTCTGGATATTTGCATGAAAAACAGTATCATATGACGAGTATATTAAATTCCTGACCTTATCGATGTCATGCTCTGTTAGTTGTGTAGGAATGTCTTACCCTGGTTCCAGGTTATCTCAGTAAAATACAATAAAAATATTCTAAAAATTCTAAAAACATCCGATATTGTTTTCTTTAACAACTAATAAGCTGAAGCACTTTGCACTTTCACCAAAAAATCACTTACATTCTAAAAAAAATAAATAATAACGCATACAGCATAAATATAGTAAAATCAATATAAATAAGATAATATATAAAATACTATATCATAAAATATCATTTAAAAAAAGAAAAAAAAACACTATTTATATGTGAATATTTCCCGTTCCAGAAATACACTTTTTTTCCAAATTCAGTTCCAGTCTTTGCAGTTTGTCACAGGATCCGATATCTGATATGTTTTCTGTGATATCCCATCCTCCATTTTTTGGTACCGGCCCGGTACTGATACTGATACTGGGTGTTGGATCGGTGGATATTAAAATGCTTAATTTATTATATATTCCTTATTCTTTCATATTTAACGTCCATCTGAACTCAAAAGCCGGCTAGCGAACGTTAGCTATGGTTGGTGATGTGTTAGCTAGACGGGGGCGTGTCCATGCATTTTTAATGAGAATCGGTGTCGAGATGTTCCCATGCCATATTTGTGGCATTTGGAAATATGTAAAAACATATTTGAATGATTTAAACCGTGGCATTAGGGTTTCCTTTAAAACAGACGGTGCTGAACAAAGTGGGGAAGTTTATTACAGATATTTATCACAGATCAGAGACATGAAGGAAATTCCTGCATACTCATTCATCTCTTTCCTTTATTTTCTCTTTCTTAAGGGAAGTGTGTTAGAGAGAGCAGGACGACCTTCAGACAGATCTTCTCTCTGACCTGCTCCACATTTCCAGCATTTTCTGGATGTAGGTCAGATGAGGAGTGTGAGACCTTGGTGGACTGTTAGAAGCTGAGAGAGGGGGGTTATGAGGCTGAAGGCAGATTGCTCACTAACCGTACGGAGCGGGAAAAAGCGAACAAGTGTGTGATGTCACAGCCCTGATCCACCATCTGCTTTCTTTCTTCACTCACATTCACATTGTCTGAGAAAAGGACAGCGTTACGGTTGAGCTGGCACCACCGTCGTCCCAATTGGATCCTCTCAGGCTAATCCTGAGAGTCACATGACCACTGGGATTTCCCGATTGGATGGTCAAGGACGCTCAAAAGCCTGGCACGAGTGAGATGCTGACAGTTCCAGTGGCAAAGAGGAAGCAAAAAAAAAAAAACCAACTAGAAAGGAATTGGATTTGGGAAGTGAAGGAAAGATTGAGGATGTGTATGTGACTGAAGAAGAGAGAGGAACAAGGAATGATGTAACGTAACCAAAGAAATGAAGATTGAGCAACTAAATGCGTGTCAAGTAAGTGGAAAAGTACCTGTGGATGGTTGGATGAATGGATGGATGAAAAACAGAGTTGTCATGGCAGATTAATTATTTTTTTTGTCTAGCTCATTCGATTGAAAGTGTCAACATGAGTAACACTAATAATACCAATCATATGACAATCACAAGTCAGAGTCATGATCTGCTATATTTAACCGGATCTTCTGGCCTGGGCAGCGTCATCCTTGTGATTATATGATGAGTATTTCTCTACTTTCACGCTGCCTTTCCTTGTGATTCATTAAAGTGTTTATCCGCCCTTCATTTTTGTGGTCCTCCTCGCCCTTTCCAAGTGCCAATCTGGAAATGGGATGGATCGTGAGTGCACTCAGCAGCAGGGCATAGTGTGATTAAAATTCGCTAACATATGGAGAATATTACACTAACAATAAAGCCACAAATTACACAAAAAAATTACACAAAAACTCTATTATTGTGACCCACTTAAATTTCCCTGTATTGTATATGAAGCTCGAGCTCACTTTTTGTCCTGTAAGGTCACATGCCATGATTTAACCCTTTAAAGAACCTTTTTTTTAATGAACTTGGACAAGTAACAGGAAACGGCAAATACAGTGTTTATGAAATGAATGAGTCACAGACCAAACCCAGTAAATTCCTCCAAATTAACAGCATCAACTTTAGAAATCCTTATGGCTGTTGTTGTGCTTAAAGACAACGTAAACTGGATATTCAAGCAGATGTTTTCACACAGTGACACAATTCCAAGTGAATATTTGGGCTTATAGATTTATATTTGGTTGCTACTGTAATGTTCCACTAAATTTGCTGCACTTCAGTGCAATGGTATGGACAAAGAGGAATTCTGTAGGATTTCACGTGATCAGTACACGTGATTTGTTTACAATCTGAGCAAGGCCACGTTATAAAAAATGGTCAGTTTGGATTTCTTTAATGAAATTTAACCTTCTTTGTCCTTTTACATTCTTAGTTTTATCACAGAAAGCTAAGAGAAGAACCTCTGCCGGCGAGAACCACAGCAGGCCGAGCGAACCGAACCCAGCCCGAGGAGGAGCGCGTGAATCAGGGAACAGAGGACGAGATGAAGCAGGAGTCGTGTCTCAGGAACATGAGCGAGTGGCGTGAGGTGGATTTCGCTCTCAACTGCACCTACATCGTCCACGACCAGCCGTTTGAGCCTGGCTTCACCCGTCCCAGAGCCATGAGCTCCATCCCAATCAACCTCACCTTCCACTACGGCTCTGACAACGAGGTGAGTGCAACAGTTCTGATGCAAAGCATCAGCAGAAAGTGTATGTGTGTGTGTGTGTGTGTGTGTGTGTGTGTTTATGTGAAGCTTAGATTCATTCAGTGACAGTCAGGAATCAGAGAAACTAAAGACTGACAGGTGACATGTCTGCTGACTCATCTTAATCGCATCAATTCACTCTCTCTCGCTCTCGCACTCTCTCTCTCTCTCTCTCTCTCTCTCTCTCTCTCTCTCTCTCTCTCTCTCTCTCTCACACACACACACACACA
>JAKKZJ010000013.1:22997839-23017040 GCA_033441845.1 Pangasius mekongensis
TGTGTGTGTGTGTGTGTGTGTGTGTGTGTGTGTGTGTGTGTGTGTGTGTGTGTGTGTGTGTGTGTGTGTCTGTCTGTCTGTGTGTGTGGGGTCCAAAGCTGATCAAAAGCTCATCATTACCTGAGTTATCTGCTCAGCATATTGTCGTTACGATGTGAAGTAGATTATCGTTGCTGGATTACTTTCGCTCTATCAGCCCTCTGCGTGTTTTTTTTTCACTCTTTGCTGCGGTTGTCTTCTCTTCCTTCCTCCTCCATGCAGACTCTCTCCATCTCACACTCTCTCTCTCTGACTGTCTCTATCTCACACACTATCTCTCGCACACGCACGCTCTCGTTTTCATGCATGCTAATTTATGATTTTTTTAAAATAGATAACAAATTGTTCCTCTCTCTCATCCTCAGTTATTTTTTCATCTTGCCATGCAAATAGTGTGAACTTGTGGTCTTTGGTTCAGTCAGGGTGTGAAGTCTGGGGAGAAAACACACATATACACACACACACACACACACACACACACACACATATATATATATATATAAACACTCACCCACTTGTCTTACTATCCTTTTAAGGACCTTTCACTGACATAGTGGTGAACGAATGTCTGACCGTCAGACGTTCCTATCCTTGTGGGGACGTCTGGTCCTCATCAAGATATAAAAACATGCCAAAACACACACCTCCACACACACAGAGCGATACCTATTAATATTTTGCATAGAAAGAAAAAAAAAATCACACTTTCACCAGACAGGCTTCGCTCTGTTAGTTTCATGTTTATGAAAGTTCCAGACTCAAAATGAAAAATGCTCCATAAAAAAACAAATACAGATTATTATTATTATTATTATTATTATTATTATTAAGTGCGACACTGAATAGGCCTATACTGCGAACTCGCCCACTCTCGTCTCTCTCTCTTCCCTTTTTCCTTTTCTTTTCTGACTCAATCATGCAAATGTTCACAGACTTCAGGGCAGAACTAGCAAGAGAAAACTTGTCAAAGGGTGCTCACGTTTTTTAATTTCACAAATGCTTTGCTTTGCCGGTAATTCATAAAGCAATCGTGTCAGGTTTCACACTTCCCATCCGAAAGCAGACCTTTTTCCTCTAGTGGTTTCCCTCTTCATCTGTTCTGTGAAAGTTGTGCTCGGGTGCTTGTGAAGCGTGTGAACATCTTCCTGGAAATCCCACAATCCTCTGAGCCTCCAGATTCATCATCTTTTGTTTTTTTTTTCAGACCGAGAGATCCGGGAAACTGTCTGGGACTGTGTAGCTAAATTCTCCTGCATGAAGCGTTTTCAGGCTTTTCTGACACATCAGATATTTATATTTTTTCCCCCCAAATCTTATAACATTGCATGTCTGGCGTCTCTTCGTGTTCGAAGAAAAAGGAGTTCCTCAAGGATTGTTTATAAATTCTATCTATATAAACAGTATATTTCTGAAATGTTGTAGTTCCACCTTCACTCTCAGATATAAAGGTACCAAACTGTACATTTCCTTGTTGTACCATTAAAGTCGGAGCATATTTTGTACCTTTAGAATGTACTTTTTAACTGGGAAAGTGCATGTGGTGTACGTTAAAAGGGTAAAAATGCACATCAGTGGTCGTTAAGGTCAGATGATGTGCCTTTCGATTATTTTTAAAGGTATAAAGATACACACTATACGTACTTGTCAGTGATGAGAAAAGGTACAGTTTATAACCTTTATAAAAAGCTTAGATGGACAAAACCGAAGAATCTTTTAGGGTACTATATGATACTGTAATTGTGAAAGTGGGTCAGAGTGCACAAGTAACCTTTTAACCTCCCCAACCATCATGGGTTTCCACATGGCTTGTACACACACACACACACACACACACAAACAGGAAGTAGGTTAAGCCTTAACGATCAACTTTAGTTCCTGGAAGAAGACAGCTGAGGAGTGAAGGGAGTGTGTTCACTGTGTTTACACAGTTCCCCTGATCCTGCCATGGAGTTGCCCTCGTTCTCCTCCAACCCCCAAACCAACCAACACCAAACCACTGCAACCCTCCAACTGAAAAACATCCCTCGGAGGTTAATCCCAAAAGAATGACCAATTAGTTATGCAAGAATAACGACGAGCAATTCTGCTGTCACTTCTGCTCTCATTTCCCATCTCCTGGCCCTGACCGTTCCTGTTTTTATTAACGATTTTCTCCTTCTACCTCATCTTTCTGAGATCTAACCTGATCTGAAGCTTCGCAAGTTCTCCTTTCTCCATCCCCTCCACTGTGACTTGATTTCAGAACCATGGTTTTTTTATAAGACGTTTAAAAAGGCACGTTGGGAATGTAAAGTAGGCAATTCCCGCTTAATGCTTCCCGAATCTGAATCACGATGCCGCCACAGCCATCTACGGCAGGGAGCCAAGGGAGCAACACTGACCGTGCTCTCTGGGTGGGAGGGGCATAATCTCTCTCACCTGTCAATCAGAGCAACATTAGCCAATCGTGGGCATCGTCTTGTAGGAATCACATGATCAGGTGAGAGCTGGCTGGTGGCGGGAAACTGGGAAAACGTCTGTGATAATTATATTGTGTGTTCAGTACCGTCTGTCTGTTATGCTGTTTTTAGCCAATAAGGTGATAGCGAGTTAGTGACCTCGCTCACTTGGGGTTAGTGGATCAGTGGAGCAGGACAAGGAGAAAGTGAACATCGAGGTCTGCTCAGTCACCTGAACTCACATGAGTTCCATCTGTTTCACACAGATAACTTCCTTTTCAGAGGTCGTGAGTGAATAGTCGGGGTGTGAAAAAAGTCTCCCTCTTTCAGCTGGTATGATACACACCTTCATATGTAGTATATGATATAATACAAAAACAGTAAGTGTGACTGTGTGTGTGTGTGATTGTGTCCTGAGATGGGTTGGCACCCGGTCCAGGGTGTCCCCTGCCTTCTGCCCCGAGTCCCCTGGGTTAGGCTCCAGACTCTCCTGCGACCTGGTGTAGGATAAGCCGTACAGAAAATGGATGGAAATGGACGGATAAAAACGAAAAAAGCTGACAGTTCAATAAGCTTCAATTCATTTCTGATCCGATATGATTCAATTCAGCCCTTGGACGATTTGATTCAGCACGACTCAGATCAGCACTGATACGATTCATTTCAGCACCAATACAATTCAGTTAATTCTGATTGAATATGATTCACTCAGTCACTCACTTTCAGGAAGCACTTTACCCTGAGTTGAGGTGGATACAGAGCTTACCCCATGAATACCGGGCACGAGGCGGGAATACAGTCTGGGACGCAGGCCACTGATATGATTCAGTTCACTGAAATTGAACTTTTCCACAATGGGAAAGTCTTCAGGATAGAGGGATTTTTGCTTTAAACCTGTTTTTGTCTTATTAACGTAAAGAGAAGGAAAAAGAGAGGCTAGGGAGGGAACAACTGTTTATAGCTGCTATAACTTGTGTGTGTGTGCGGAGTCTTTTCCCTCTCTGTTCATTAAGGACAACTGATGTGTACTAAAGTTCTTCTACTCCAACGGCACTCAGAGATCTTCTGGCTCACAGGGTTCTGCTTTATGCTGGTCAGGCACTCGGTAGATCCAGAGTCTATCTTGGGAACACTGGGTGTGACGTGGGAATACACCCAGGATGGGACGCAAACACACACACACACACACACACACATTCACACCAGGGGGGTAATTTAGTGCAATCCACCCATCGGTGTGTTTTTGAGACGTGCGAGGAAACCTGAGATCCCGGAGGAAACCCATGTTGATATGGGAAGAGCATGCAAAACTCCATACAGAGAGTAACCTGGGTTCAGGATTGAACCAGGAACCCTGGAGCTGTGTAGCAGCAATGCTAAGCTCAGTACCAGCATGCCCCCCAAATATGATTCGGATAGCTAAAATTATAAGCAGTGCGTTTAGATTCTACAGTTGAAATGAACTTGATTTATTGATTGAACTGATGGATTAACTGCTTTCTGCAGGTGACAGGCGTTTTCAGTAAGGAGTACCTCCCCCAGGGCACACGCTTCGGCCCCCTGCAGGGTGAGATTTACGCCAAAGACGAGGTGCCGCCCCACGCCAACAGGAAATATTTTTGGAGGGTGAGTGAGCCCAATCATTTAGACTGAAAGTATAAGTATAAGCCATGCTCTTTGTTTATGCACACTCACATCGGGAACAATGCAGCCCAACTTGTTCAGGAAGGAATTTCTGAGGAAGCGCCCGCACGCACTCATGCGTACCGTTCAAAGGTGCAGGAATATGTAGTGCTCCCTGAGGCTTAGCTGGAAAATACAGAGGAACTTTACAGCTATCTGATCTTATCTGTGTCAGTGTAGGTTTCTGATTGGTCCTGGTCCTGGAGCAGGCTTGGAGCAGGCTTGGGCACAAAATGCTGACACATAAAGCAAAACCCTTCATATCTCAATACACACACACACACACACACAAGCTCACAGAAAGAAAGTGTGCGTGTGTGAGATTTGTATTCACACCTCCCATGCTGTGTCTATACAGCACTTTCATTTTGATATAACTTTACATAATTGCTTTTCTTTCATCCATTCCCATGAACCATCTGTTTTACTTCTTGCACGTGTGTGTGTGTGTGTGTGTGTGTGTGTGTGTGTGTGTGTGTGTGTGTATGAGCCACTCTGGGTTTTCCACTTCTGACTTAGTCCCCTTAGGGCTCGCCAGTGCCTTTTCCTTCCCTAATTTCCTGTAAAATCTGTTCTAACTTCCTGTTCACTTACGGCTCCTGCTTTGTGTACTCACTCAGGTGTGTTTGTGTGTGTCTGTCTGTCTGTAAGTGTGTATGAACTGTGTAGAAATCTGTCAAGTTTCATGCTTATTTATTGGCGCACTTACACTGCACGCACATACACTCGCGCGCACACGCGCACACACACACACACACACACACACACACACACACACACACACACAGCTAGCAGAGAAGTCTAAGAAAGCATGCAACAATGTTGTGTTCTTGGCTCCGCCCCTGTTTTGTCTTTTAAAAGGTGTGAGTGGAGATTTTGACACCACTGACAGAAAGAGAAACACACGAACACACACACACACACGCTCACTCTCACTCTGCTAGACTCGCGCTCACACACACTCGAGCATTCAGAAAGACAAGCTGAAAGAAGGAACGGGCATGAAGAGCACGCCGTACATGGCAGAGGTGAATAAACTCACTTTTCCACAACACTGATTTCTCTTAGGGAGGATTTCACACTCACACACACACACACACACACAAACACACAAACACATGGACGTGATCAAAAAGCTGGAGGTGGTGATATGGAGTGATTGTTGGTGATGAAGCAGAAAATCTTAATTTAAATCTTAATTTAATCAAACTGATCAATTTAGAGTCTTGAGAACTGTCTGAAGATCATTTCTGTGTTAGCTGTTTTGTATGACTTTCTTTAATTGTTGATTTTGTTTCCTTTTTTAAAAATGTCTCAGTTGTTGTGTTGTTTAATTAGTTCAGATTATATGTTTTTTTTTGGATAGTTGTTCTTCCTTCTCTCTATAATTTCTCTTACCTTTTTGATTAGCTGTTCTGCATTTCGCTCTGTTAGCGGTTATATTATATATTTTTTAAATCATATGTTTATATAATATATAATTTCTATGTCATATATTTTATATATTGTATATTGTTCAAATATGTTAAAATTATGTCTATATTAGATATATGTTATTTATTATCTCAAGTGCAAAGACGTTATTAACCAGAAAGCTGTATTTTTGCTTTTGGGCTGTTTTTGTTTTGTGGTAAGAGTATGTCTTAGCACTTTTATGACTCTGTGTTGACCAAGTTATATTTATTCATGCTCCTGATAACCACTATCTCGTTCTTGTCTTTCAGATTTACTCTGGCGGGCAGCTCCACCACTTTATTGATGGATATGACGTGCAGCGCAGCAACTGGATGCGTTTCGTCAACCCGGCGCATTCCCTGGCCGAGCAGAACCTGGTGGCCTGTCAGAACGGACGTGATGTCTTCTTCTACGCCATCAGGCCCGTGGAGCCCCAGCGCGAGCTGCTCGTGTGGTACAGTCCGGAGTTCTCGAGGAGGCTGTCTGGACATGCAGAAGAGCAAACAGACAGTGTGAAGCCGAGTGAGTAAAGATCGCATACTGGTTATAATCGGGATCCCTCAGGGATGTCAGATTTCAATCAGCTGTTTTCTCATCATTTTGTAGGATTTGTCTTCCGTCTTACAGCTCAGAGGCGTTCTGTAGTTCCCTTTCGTTGGCTCACAGAGTTTTTAACTTTTCTTTTTATTATGTACTTTTATTATGTGCATCAGCATGCTTCATCGTGGCACTAGTCTGTTTTTCCACTAGCCATTGTCTGGATTCTCTGTGTGTCTCTGCGTAAGCTGATGTGTGTGTGTGTGTGTGTGTGTGTGTGTGTGTGGTAGGTAGGGGTTCATCAGCAGGTCAACTTACAGGTGAATGCAGCTCTGATCCTCGTCTACTTCTGAAACCACATGTAGACAAATTACCTCACACAAAGTATAGTCAAGTCAGTTGTTTGTAACATGCTGCTTTAATTGTTTGCAAATGAAAGTGTGTCTTTTTTCAAAGGTGAAACCTTGAAAGAGTATCTTTCCCACATTGAGACTTCCTGCCAGACAATGGCCTTTAGTGTGCCCATTTCCTGCTCTATTCACTGCTCAGACAGAAAGAGAAAGAGAGTGCATGTGTGTATTGTACACACATATTTATTATTGTGCGTACACGCTGACAAACCTATGGTGTGACTTTTGAGCTGATGACTATCTCTTTCTCGCTCTCTCTCGTCACACAATTGCATCTAATTGTTGGAACGTCCCTGTCCAGGAAGCTTCTCCCATCAAGCTTTGTTTGACTTTCCTCAAAGCTTCTTTCTCTGAAAAGTCTCGCGTCACGCCGGTTGGTTTACAACTTCTACTTCCTGAATTGAGATTCAGAGAAGTCTAATGAATAAAACAAAAAAAAAAACGACTTAGTCACATCCACAGCTGTTTTTTTTCTTCCTGTAGTACCATGAAGAACTGGACAGATGATTAAAAATTGCGTGGCAGGATTGATGGGCTGGAATTTTTTCAGGTCATCTGAGGATGGCTTGGCATGTGAATACTTGATTGCTGTGTTAGAAATTTTGAGGGAATTTCTAAAGCAGGAGTCATCAATTGGATATGAAAATATTGTTTAGTCCAGAACATGCAGATTTTTTTTTCTTCCAAATGGTGAAACATGCTTATGTTTTTTTTTTCTTTGCGTTTGGTAACTCTGTCTGGTTGACCATTTTCACTTTCCTATCTGACGATGCACGCTGCCCGTAAAGGATTTGTTCACATCAGGTTTGAGGAAGCAGGCCTCAACCACATGGGCAATAATCTGTTTTTGTAATCTCCTTCCCTTCTCTGTGAGAGAGAGTGGATGATGAGGCCATACTCCATGATTTGGCAGTTTTTTGAGTCACATTTTATTTGTGGCTTGGTGGTTTTCTGTTTACCTGCTCAGGGTGGATGGGATCGTGTGGTTTTCACCGTCATCTTCGTTCCTTGTCAAATGTGTCAGCGACTGCTGGTGCTGAGGTCGTGATAAAGGATTTTTTTCCTGTGGTTAAAGACATCTGCTGACATGGTGAGTCAGCACAGTTTCTGAACGAGAAGTATGACTGCTACACTTGGCCTCTGTGTTCTCATACACACACACCCACTGAAACACACACGCAGTCAGTTGTGCACACCCGTGAACTCCCACACACTAGTAATCAAGGTGATGTGTGATAGCAGTACTGACTCTACATCAGATAGAAACTGTTGCGATATATCTCCTCTTGTCAAACCAAAACTGAAACATCTGCCGTTTACCATAAGTGAGGCCACAAGAGAGAAGGCGATGAGTAGGTGTGTGAAGGCCATGTTGTTTGTTGCTGTGCCTCTGATGTTCTTCTTCCTTTCTCAATCGTAGAGCACTTTGGTGGTGATGTGATTGAAGCTGACCTCCAGAAGCACTGCCTACCTCAGTGGACCTGCCATCCCAAACAGGCATCACACCTTTACAGCCTACACAGTCAGGGAGAGGTAACAAAGGAAGGAAAGGATGAAGTTGAGGAAGCTGAGGAGAAGATTGATGTGGAGGCCATTGAGCAGGACACGCCACCCAGCACTCCAGATCAGCACTTGATGGACTCCAGTAAGAAGTTTCCCCAGGAAAGCACATACAAATCACATCCTAAGCTTGATTCCCAGTCGTGCCCTGACAGAGACCTTCCACTGCATCCTCAGAGCTATTACAGCCCCCGGGAAGACTCGACACCATACCCTGCTCTGCCACACCCCTACCATTTTTTGCCTCCTTTTGACCCTCATTATCCCCAACTCATTCTAAGCCCTTACACCCCTTCCATCCCCTCTATGCCAGCCCCCAGAGGACCATTCCACTACAGCAATGTGCTGGCAAGTGAAGCCTTGCCCTTTTCAGCCATGACTCAACCAGGCCTGCTCCCTGTTAATCTTCCTTATCCTGCCCTACATCCTCGTACCAGCCTGGAAGCGCGGCACGCGAATAGCTCACCTCCCCAGGGTGCCCCAGCCACCCCGGAACTCTCCCCCCTCATGAAGCACTCCTCAGGGTCTGAGCATCCATGCGAGGAGGCCATCAACCTCAGCTTGGCTGCTACACCAAAGATCAGCTCTATGACATCATCATCATTGTCGTCTGTGTCACCGCAGGGTCCAGGGTACAAGTCCCTGCCATACCCACTAAAGAAACAGAATGGAAAGATCAAGTACGAGTGCAACGTCTGCTTCAAGACCTTCGGCCAGCTGTCCAACCTGAAGGTGTGTGACACAGATGTTCTCTGTAGTGGGTCAAAGGGGTTTAACCTTAACCTTAGGTTCTAGTAGGTTCTAATTAACATGTCTCTTTTTTCAGGTGCACTTGAGGGTACACAATGGAGAGAGACCATTTCAGTGTCCGTTGTGCAAGAAGACCTTCACCCAGCTGGCACACCTACAGAAACATCATCTTGTCCACACTGGAGAGAAACCTCATGAGTGTCAGGTGAGGTTGATTTAAAAAAAAAAAAAAAAAAAAAAAAAAAAAAAAAAAAAAAGGTTAATGGGAAGTATCATAAAAATGACAGTGAAAATTTGTAACTGAGTAATGAGGGATTGTTATAAAAGAAAGTTTATGAATCTATAAGAAAGTGAGAGGAGTAGAAATGTGGGTGTGTGTCAGTCGCACACGATGACACACACCTGAGGCATTGTTTATCTGCAGGTACTTTCACCTAGTCCTTAAGGGTGCTTTAAATAAAGCCTTGACTTTGTTGTACATTAATCTCATAGGGTGTGACAGTGGCGTCAACCTGAGTTCTTTTTATATCACAGACATGACGCCCCACCTCGGCCAAGAGAGCAGCCGAGCATAGATAAAATAAACACGTTTGACTTGCCCCCTCCACTGCAAGGCAAGATAAAGAAGCCATTGTCATAAAGCTTTTGGTTTGCTCCTGTCTGTTTTGGTGCACCTTTTGCTTTATGGTCTGGCTTGCACAATAGGTCTGGGTTAAATAACAAACATGGCTTCTGTTGACCATCCTGCAGGTGTGCCAGAAGCGTTTCAGCAGCACCAGCAACCTGAAGACTCACCTGCGCTTACACTCAGGAGAGAAGCCCTACCAGTGCAAAGTGTGTGGCACCAAGTTCACGCAATACATCCACCTGAAGCTGCACCGCCGCATGCACAGCTCGAGCGAGCGACCACATTGCTGCCCGTTGTGCCACCGTGGCTTCCTCCATCACTTTTCCCTCAGGCTGCACCGTCACTCTGGATGTTGCACCACCAATTCCCGGCCTGAAAGTCCCAAGACGAAGTACAACGCTGAGATCCTCGAGCGATTTGATGTCAGCGCCGAGGCTGAAGCCCTCGCAGAGAATTCGTCAGAGACCGAAGTCAGTGCCGCTCTGCTGAGGTGGCTGGAGCTGGACGACCGACCCAAACCCAGCCACTTCAAAGCCTTGGACCTTGACCTGCTGAAAACCTCAGGACTGGGGCAATGGCAGGAGAGGGCCAGCGTGGTGCGCTTCGGTGGTGAAGGAAGAGTACAATGAGGAAGAAAAGGGAAAAATGTTTAAACTCCAGTTCCAGAAGTAGTCTAAAAATCACCTATGCTTGCGTGTAGTAGTCTAGGCCAAAAAAAATATCCTGAGAGGATGAGAGCTAAACCAAGCCAAGCAGCACCAAAATAAATAAATAGCATTTCCAAAGACTTAATAATTGCACTTAAGCCTTCTGTTCTTTGGCAGAGAGTGAAGGCGATCAGTTACATCCCTGTACTTGTGTTTTCTTTTTTGTTTAGTGTGTTTCTGAGTTCATATTAATTTATTACTCTCAGTACTATTTGTGTTTGGTTTTAGAATTGTATAAAATGACATTTTTGTACATTGTTGTTTGGAATTTTTTTTGTTGTTTGGAAATTAATAATATTGATTTTTTTTTTCTCATGTCGATAATCAGGGTATGGAATTCTTAACAAAAGATATGAGGGGTTCGTTGTGTGAATGTTTTCCGAGTACGCGGTTTCTCAGCACCCTCACTGTAACCCGAGGTATAAGAAATTCTGCAAATAGTTATGCAACGTTTGGTTTGCAATCGTTTTAGATCTTACTTCTTTAAAGAGAAGTCAAACTTCCACTTTATTATTTATTATTTAGAGAAGTCCTTCTTTTGCTTTCTGTATAATTCAGTAATTCGGTCGTCCAACACTGAACTTTTGGTGTACTTTCTTGAGCACCAGATCCACAGCAGGAACTGAAGTTATTATTAATCTCAGGACAGATCAGGTGTAATTTATTACTGTATGCTCTTTGTTTTAATTTATTAAATATTAGCACTGGAAAAAGCAGGATCTCGATCCATGTGCACGGTTACTGTTACGTAGCGATGACAAGAATTTGTTTACTGATTTTCTTTGTTTTTTCATGTAGGATTTTTGTACAGTTTTGTTTACTCAGCTATTTTGGATGTTGATACTTTATATGTCAGAGTTTATTTTCACTGAACTTTTGTAATGTAGCACATTAAATATATTTCTTCTCAAAACTCGGTGCCATTCAGTGTCGGTATTTTTTCCCTGGAATTTTCCCTTCCTGTTTCTCAACACTTATTTCGTGTTCCATGGCATGGACAATATGTCATAATTGGAAAGGCGCCCTAAAGGATGTGAGTTTATATCCTCAGAAGAACCACGGAACTTTTAAGAGATACAGACATAACGATAAACCCACAACATTAGCAGCTCTGCATCAGCAGCTCTGACAGTAGTGCAGCTGCAAATCACAGGTTTATATTAATGCACTCGTTCTGATACGTTATTGTTTCTATAGTAACAGGGACTCGTACGGACGCTCGACTGATAATAGACTGATTAAAAATGTGCGTGATTGTCAAGGAGACATTTATTTAACATGTATGGAAGGAGCCTTCAGTGTCAACGCTTTGTATCAGTCAGAGGTGAAGCTGTAACTTAAAGTTTTCTGACATCTTCTGGACAGAGGAGTTTACGCTTCTTTGCGGTTTCTCTCTAACAAAAAATGTGTTTTTTTTTCGTCTTTTTAACTTGAAGAGAGAGAATAAAGAGAGGTTGGTGAGAGAACGACTGTTTATACACCGATCAGCCATAACATTATGACCACTGACTGGTGAGGTGAAGAACATTGATTATCTCGTTACAGTGGCACCTGTCAAGGGGTGGGATATATTAGGCAGCTTGAAGTTGGTTCTTGAAGTTGATGTGTTGGAAGCAGGAAAAATGGGCAAGTGTAAGGATAGAGAGACTTTGACAAGGGCCAAATTGTGATGTTTAGACGACTGGGTCAGAGCAGCTCCGAAACAGCAGGTGTTGTGGGGTGTTCCCGGTGTGCAGTGGTTAGTACCTACTAAAAGTGGTCCCAGGAAGGACAACCGGTGAACCAGCGACAGGGTCATGGGCTCCCAAGGCTCACTGATTCGCTTGGGGAGTGAAGGTCCGTCTGGTCCGATCCCACAGAAGAGCTGCTGTAGCACCAACTGCTGATAAAGTTAACGCTGCTCTGACAGAAAGGAGTCAGAACACACAGTGCAGCGCAGTTTGCTGCGTATGGAGCTGCGTAGCTGCAGACGGTCAGAGTGTCCATGCTGACCCCTGACCTCCACCGAAAGCTCCTACAATGGACAGGTGAGCATCAGAACTGGACCATGGAGCAGTGGAAGAAGGTGGCCTGGTCTGATGAATCATGTTTTCTTTTACATCATGTGGACAGCCGGGTGCGAGTGCGTCGCTTACCTGGGGAAGAGATGGCACCAGGATGCACTATGGGAAGAAGACAAGCTGGCGGAGGCAGTGTGATGGTCTGGGCAATGTTCTGCTGGGAAACTTTGGGTTCTGGCCTTCATGTAGATGTTACTGTGACACGTACCACCTGCCTAAACATTGTTGCAGACCAGGTACGCCCCTTCATGGCAACGGTGTTCCCTAATGGCAGTGACCTCTTTAAACCACTGTAAAAATTGTTCAGGAACAGTTCGAGGAACATGACAAAGAGTTCAAGGTGTTGACTTCACCTCCAAATTCCCCAGATCTCAATCCAATCGAACATCTGTGGGACGTGCTGGCCATCAAGTCCGATCCATGGAGGCTCCACCTCGCAACTTACAGGACTTAAAGGATCTGCTGCTAACGTTTTTGTGCCAGAAACCACACGCACCTTCATACGTCTTGTGGAGTCCAGGCCTCGATGGCTCAGAGCTGTTTTGGCAGCAAAAGGGGGACCTATACAATATTAGGAAGGTGGTCATAATATTATGGCTGATTGGTGTAGCTTCTATAACGTAAGTGACAACAGGAACTAACCTGTTTCAAAGACTATTGACTGGAACAAATGTATGAGATGATGTTCTTTAATAAATAAAATATTATAAGCGTAGCAAATTGCTGTTTCGTAAAAGGAATTAAACACTTACAGGACGTGCCGTTATAGGAAAATAATCAATTTCGGGGCAATAACTCCATCAGTCCGTATTTCACTAGAACACCACACACACACACACACACACACACACACACACACACACACACACACACACTGTGTTTATTACTGCCTTAAAAACACACCTGAGTGAACATAACATGACAACATGGTTTGGGTCTTTTTACATGAAATCCACGGCTGAAACCATGGTGTGATCTGCGTGCGTGTGTGTGCGTGTGTGTGTGTGTGTGTGCGTGTGTGTGTGTGACAGTAAGTTCAGAAAAAAAGAGAAAGAGAGAGAGAGCACTTACAGTAAGAAATGGCTCATAGCCCTGGGGAGTGCAGCACTGATCGGTTTCCTCTCGACACATCCTCCCACACTGCCTACGCACCGAGGGAGAGCCCCACCACACGACACACACACACACCACACGACACACACACACACCACACATGCACGTATACACTTTGACAAAACCGTGTGTGTGAGTGAGACAGGGATGTCTGCCTGTCAAACCGCCAGGTTAACCAGTAACAACTTTTTTCTCTCTAGGGTCAGTGCAGAAAAACAGAAACAGTACAGTGTGTGCAAGACACCTTAGAAAGAGTGAAACTAGCCTTGCTGTAAATGACAAAGGGAGTGTGTGTGTGTGTGTGTGTGTGTGTGTGTGTGTGTGTGTGTGTGTGTGTGTGAGTGAGTGTGTGTGTGTGTGTGTGTGTGTGTGTGTGTGTGAGTGTGTGAGTCTCAGTGACTCACTCAGATTACTATCATTGTCTTCCTGCGTACTCTCGAATTTCAGGGTGTTCCATTAAGACCCGAGAACGCGGTCGTTCTGTGAATAGCAGAGCTTCACTTCCTATTCAAAAGGAAAGAAACTTTTTTTTTTAGCAGAAAAGGTAAACACTTACATGAAAGCATAATGTCATAATGTCTTACGTCATTTCAAACTAAATGCTTCTTGTGTTTTGGGTGAGTAACGCCCCGTGAAGTTGGCACCCGATATGACCAGAAATCGAGCGGAAGTATTTCTATTCCTTTGTGCCGTGAAAAAAAAAATCACCCTTTAAACCTTAAACGTTTATATTTTATCCCCAGTGGCATCAATCACTTATATATTTTAGAGATGTAACACAATGCCACTGTATATACTGTATATTCCGTAACCTACACCAGCAGGGTGTGTGAATTCTGAGCGTTCCTCCACCTCAGCTACATCACTCCAGTTTAGTCTCAAACACAGATGGGTTCACGACTGCTTTTTATCCCGTTCACACGGTTGTTGTTTTTGATTGTAACTGCCTGCAATAATTTATAATTAATTTAACTGGTTAATCACTGTGACCCTGACCAGGCAGATACTAAAGATGAATGAATGGAAACTGTAAATGTATAATGCAGCACTGCATACTCATGTTAGTGTTCACGTTAATATGCGTTCATGCTAATGTTCAGATTTGTATTAATGTTCGTGTTCATGTTCATGTTTGTGTTTGTGTTTGTTTTAATGTTTGTGTTCATGTTCATGTTCATGTTTGTGTTTGTGTTTGTTTTAATGTTTGTGTTCACGTTAATGTTCATGTTTGTGTTTGTTTTAATGTTCGTGTTCGTGTTCGTGTTTGTGTTCATGTTTGTGTTCGTGTTTGTGTTAATGTTCAGATTTGTGTTAATGCTTGTGTTAATATTCATGCTCATGCTAATGTTAATACATCTCCTGGCCTCTACAGAGCATAACAGCTTTTCCGGTGTATGCAGCAGTTTGGTTGGTAATTTGTTAGTTTTAATCTTTATGTACACTTTATTAACATTTAAAACCAATCGTTTTCTCTGTTTTATAAAGTCTGACCGTTTTTTTGACTCATTTCTAAGAAAGTAATTCAGAGAAGTCTTAAGTGACATTTTCACTGCTAATAAAAAAGGAAGTAAAAAGAAAAGCCCTTCTGCTACACCCATGTGTCATCATCAGCTGCGGGAAAGCGGACAGAGTGCTCGAGCCGGGCATGAACATGAAATGTTTACTCACAGATACTTGCGAATTGTTTAGAAATGTAATCTAATTTCAGGCGGTCACCGAGCTGTCAGCGGCCGTGCAGGATCTATCTTTGCCTCTGCCTCAGATCTGCACACGCTAATGAAAGAGCAGGCTCGGCCTGTAGAGCTCTTCAGAAGTCTTATCCTGAAATCACCGTGTCACGATCCGCACTGCCACAGAAACACAAACAAAAGAGCGACTTCCACTGAAAATAACTGACCTGCACGCATCGTTAAAATGTAAATATGCAAATGTTTGGCAAACGTTTCCTGCTGTTTTCCTCGCTGTGTTAAGACGCTTAACAAAATCACTAACATAGATTAGGAAAAAAGAATATATATATATATATATATATAATCATATTTCTGGAACAAGATTCAATTATTATTCACATAATAAGTAATAAAACAATGTGTGTGTAATCTCCTGTAAATAATAAATAAATAAATAGAAATTTAATTTAAAAAGTGGCATCACAAGTTGCACAAGTTTTTTTTTTAATATATTTTATTTTAAAAGAGTGAGAGAGATAAATTAAACTGAGCAGCTGTGCAAGCCCGGATTTCTCAACTCTCCTTTCTGCCGAGAAAGAAAAGGGAAACTCTGAAGACTTTTGTGTGTGTGTGTGTGTGTGTGTGTGTGTGTGTGTGTGTGTGCGCGCGTGTGTGTGTGTGTGTGCGTGTGTGTAGAGGAGATCATTATACATTGGCAAGCTGCTATGGAATTCATTTGTACTTTCTGTTCCCTATAATCCAAAAGATGCACGAGATAAATAACGTGAACAAACAATCTGACACAACACACACACACACACACACACACACACACACACGTGATATTTGCAGTTGGTGAATAAACAATATTTCCACCTTTAGCCAATATATTTTTTTATATATATATTTACAACGTATATATCATGTAGTCAACTACAAAAATATTGGCACCCTTTTAGTAAAACATGCAAAAATGATCACGTTTAAAATAACAAACATTTTACTATTTCTCTAATCCAAATCTAATCTATTCACTCCAGAATGATGCTTATAGGGGTGCCAATAATTTTGAAACCAGTGTTTTGCGACAAAACCAAACAAAAAAAAAAGTGCTACATGTCAAAATGTTTGAAATAAAATAAAATGGTCACCTGTTGTTAATTAATATTATTCAAGATGATGTTCATTTTATTTATGAAGCGTGTCGATGATTCTGGAGTTCATCCTTCTGAAATTAAGAAGGAATAAAAAAAGAATAAGCAAATTTTTAAAAAGTCTAAGAATAAAGAACAGATCAGTTTGCTATATTTATTTAATTTAATGAAATAAAACTGAAATAGCTTTATTATTATTATTATTAGTAGTAGTAGTAGTAGTAGTAACTTACTACAGTTTATCTCTGTGTATTAAACACCATGATGTAATATCATTCTATACCATGATGCTACTGTAACCCTGATCACTTTTATTTTATTGTATTTATGTAAATTTTTCAACGTTTCAACGATCCGGCAGAATGAGATTCCTCTTACAATCTATTGTCTACCAAAGTATGAAAGTAATTTGCGTGAGGAATGAAAATCTAAAAAAACAAACAAACAAGAAAACCAGTCATGATTCCATGCAAAATATGCGGTTAAGATAATTGTGCTGTTTATTTTACTTTATTTATTCCTCTTTCTCTACAGATATTATAAAACTTATCGTCTATGACATCACTGTTTGAGATATAAATATAATATAGGTATGGTGACAAAATAAGGATCAATATAAAGATATTTTAATGTTCTTATGCAGTGCATAAGTATTCGCTTTTCCGTATTTTTTAGCATTGAAATTGAAATGGACTTAACTACACAAAACTTCCCTTAATACTAAGATGGAGGGATGTGATTGTGTAAGTGTTCGTGACATATAATCTCAGTTAACTCAATTTCAGGTCTGGGAAGGGGGGGGGGGGGGTGTTTGTTTGGGCAGGGGGTGAATACTTACGCAAGTTTCTGTAAAACATGGATTTAACGGATGATTTTGTCCCTTTATTGTGGGTTTCTGTTCACGCCCTTTTACAGCACGGTGTGTATCGCGTGGTGTAATACTCATCCAGACAAGGCGCTGAGTAAATCCCGTCTTTTATAACATGTCATATAAGTTTATGTCTTAGGGTGCGACGACATGTTGGCATGACGTAATGAGATGATAAATCAGAAATAGTTAAACCATTACACTTACACATGTATACACGAAGACATCAGTCAAGTTGTGTTCAGATGTAGCGCATCCTTTAACCCAGCATGTTCTGACCCTTTACACTGTTTACACTATATGAAGCAGGAATGAAGCAGATGCGCTCCTCAGAGCTCCTGAGCCTCATCCGCTGGTTTCCCTTCGCTGTTGGGGGAAAAGCTAGAAACAGGGAAATTCACTTCGACAGTCTTCTCGTCTGCAAGGGTAAAATCATGATAATGATTAAAATGTTTGATGTAAAATTCAAACTAACACGTGTCTGGGTGTACAAAATTTTCCAAAAATATCTTCTGGAATTTTTTTCTTAAATGATTAGTGATTATTTGGTCACCTGCCGCACGTGATGCAGTTCATCAAGAGCCACAAGACTTAAACAAATCAACGAGAAAATCTCCCAAACTGAGCTCCTTTATCTACCTGTTTACTTCTTGACCAATGATTTGTTGTTAAGACCAGTAAAAGCTTCATATTTTGCCATTTTGGGCTTGGCCCATTTTATTATTATTTTAGTGTATGTCAAAATACCATGGGCCTGCATAACATAGCTTTTTTTTTTTCACTACATCATGAGCACTGGAGTGCCGCCTCAAGGTCCTGGGTTCGATCCTGAGCTCGAGTCTGTGTGAAATTTCATACCAAAACAGATTTATTTAGGGAGGTCCCAATGCCTTTGACTGTGAGAATTAAAACAAATACTAACAAGGAGGAAGAAGAACGCTAACACAAAGTCTAACGTCCACACAAACATTCTGGTGAATTTCCATTACACATCACGCTTATATCTCTGAGGACTTAATCAGAGCAGACAGATAATACAGACTGTCTGTATCAATAAAACATGAGCTAAAGAACTGTTTTAACTGCCTCTTAAGAATCGAGGCGCCAGTACCACCTCCTTCTCAACACGCGACATTCCTCATTCCCAGTTACACTTCAAATTAGTCAGCACGCTTATCTAATCTAACCCAAGTGCTCCGATTTCACTGTAAACGGATTAGTCATCCTTTCTTACAGAACATGATCAGACAAGTGCAGAGAGTTTCCTTCAAAGTGTAAAAAAAAAAAAAAACAACACAAAAATCAAATGTATGAAGTGATAGAGGTCTGGTGTTGGACACGCCTCGGGGTCAAAAGTGCACGGTGTGGTGAGGCAGAGTTGCTGCTCATACCTCAAAGCTGGCTATTTCCTGCAACAGCACGTGCTTTATTCCTCTCACGCCACAGCAGTGTACACCTGTGTTACAGTTACAGCTTTACCTCTGACTGTCACAAAGCGCTGACACTGGAGACTCCTTCCATTTTTTAAAAATCCGTTTATTACCAGTCGAGCATCCGCCCACTAGTGAATGAGCTGTTACTATAGAAACGATAACATACCAGAACGAGTGCATCGATATAAACCTGCGCTTCCGTCAGAGCTGCTGTTATAGAGAATTAATCAACATCTTCTGACCAATCAGGATCCAGAATTCGGTAGTGAAGTGAAGTCCCGATGTTCTGTCAGTATTTATGCATTTATGGGCAGGAGGATTTCAGCCGAGGCTTTAAATGAGGTACTTTACAAATGGGAAGAACAACAAAAACAACAACAACAACAACAACAACAATAATAATAAAAATAATAATAGCTGATTGTCCTGCATAGCACTAGCTGATCATCTGTTAATGTGGAATCATGGGAAATGGATCGGAGGAAACATAGCGGATATCAGATATGGTAATGAGCGGCAAAGATTGGAATTGGATTTGGAAAAGAAATTTATTTTCAGAACAGAGTTGAATGTTTTTTTTTCTTTTGTTAGGATTGATTTGATTATATTTATATATACAGTCAGGTCCATAAATATTGGGACATCGACACAATTCTAACATTATTGGCTCTATACACCACCACAATGGATTTCAAA
>JAKKZJ010000013.1:23028024-23043024 GCA_033441845.1 Pangasius mekongensis
ACTGTCTCTAAACCATACAGCATGGCCGCTCTCACCACTGTCTCTAAACCATACAGCATGGCCGCTCTCACCACTGTGAAAAAAAAGAATATATATATATATATATACTCATAAAATAAAATTAACCTGCTACTTTACTAGGAACACCTTTACACCTGCCCATTCATCCAATTATCCAATCAGCCAATCACGTGGCAGCAGCACAACGAGTAAAATCATGCAGATGCAGGTCAAGAGCTTCAGGTAATGTTCATATGAAACATCAGAATGGGTAAAAATGTGATCTCTGTGATTTTAACTGTGACATGGTTATTGGTGGCAGTTTGAGTGTTTCAGAAACTGCTGATTTCCTGGGATTTTTCACACACAACAGTCTCTAGAGTTTACACAGAATGGTGCTAAAAAATCCAGAGAGCGGCAGTTCTGCAGATGGAAACGCCTTGTTGATGAGAGAGATCGACGGAGAATGGTCAGACAGGTTCGAGCTGACAGAACAATTACAGTACAGCAGATAACCACTCTTTACACTGGAGTCAGAAGAAAAGCATCTCAGAATGCAAAACACGTCGAACCTTGAGGCAGATGAGCTACAACAGCAGAAGACCAGGTCAGGTTCCACTCCTGCCATCCAAGAACAGGAATCTGAGGCTACACTGAGCACAGACTCACATAAACTGGACAGATGAAGATTGGAAAAATGTCACCTGGTCTGATGAATCTCGATTTCTGCTGCATGTGGTAGGGTCCGAATTTAGCATCGACAGCATGAATCCATGGACCCAGCCTGTCTGGTGTTCCTCCCTCAAAGGAATAGTGTTAGCTTACTCGCTTACTTTAGCTGTAACTGTGAATTTTGAGGAATATCGTAAAGGGATAAAAATCGGTATACCCTTATCTTAATGATTTCATTATTTCAGATTTAATGATTGCAATTTACCGTTATGATGATACATCATTACAATGCTACTTAAGAATTTGTCACAATCCACATGTATGAATTATACCTACAATAAGAGCACAACAAAGAGAAAATAGACTCGTCTATACCGGTGTGATGATGCTACGATATACACCAATCAGCCATAACATTAAACCCCCTGACAGGTGAAGTGAATAATGTTGATTATCTCGTTACAGTGGCACCTGTAAAGGTGAGGGATTATTAGGCAGCAAGTGAACAGTCAGTTCTCGAAGTTGATGTGTTGGAAGCAGGAAGAATGGGCAAGCGTAAGGATCTGAGCGACCTTCACAAGGGCCAGATTGGGATGTCTAGACGACTGGGTCAGAGCAGCTCCGAAACAGCAGGTGTTGTGGGGTGTTCCCGGTGTGCAGTGGTTAGTACCTGCCAAAAGTGGTCCAAGGAAGGACAACCGGTGAACCAGCGACAGGGTCATGGGCTCCCAAGGCTCACTGATGCGTGTGGGGAGTGAAGACCCGTCTGCTCCGACCCCACAGAAGAGCTGCTGTAGCACCAACTGCTGAAAAGTTAATGCTGCTCTGATAGAAAGGAGTCAGAACACACAGTGCAGCGCAGTTTGTCCACACTAATAAGACTCTTTTTTTCACCACCACTTTATGCTCCATGTTTGCGTTTCTCTCCCTAACTTGTGACCTGATTGATCAGCAGATACTTTTATGAAACAGTTAAATTTTTCCAACTTTGGAAGCTCCACTGTGACCAAACAGTCCACTCCAGAACTGCAGCATTTCCTGGAAGCCTTAGATTGGTGAGTCTGTTGGTGTCGTGTGTAGCTAGTAAAGAATCTTCTTCTCCTCTCTTCATATACGAGCACAGAGATGTAATGAAGAAAAACAAAGCTTGGAAGGAAGTAACAGAGATCATCGAAGCCTCTGCTGAGTGTACATACTGTTGCTAGCACAGTTTACTGCTTTGCTAATCTAATATGAGAAGCTAGCAAGTACCAAGTCGAGCACACAACTGATTTTCACACTGATTAGTGCCTTATTAAAAGTAATCGGACAACTGACTGCTAAGCAGTTTCATGGCCAGTTGTGGTCTGTTTCCTCCTTATTTCATGACAAATTAAGGAGATAAAAGGTCTGGAGTTGATTCCTGAAATGTTTCATTTGCATTTGGTAGCTGTTCATGGGAAATACTTATGGACCGAGAACCTTGAGAACTTGGGCTGGAGTTCTGGTTCCATCACTGAAGAGTAGCAGTTGTTGAAAAGGGAGAAGATGTCTCTAGTGGAGAAACTTCATCATTAGTGGAGAAAATATGATGGGAATTTATAACAAGTTCATCTCAGAAGCAGGTAGAGCTTCAGGCATGTTCAGTCATTTCATAACTCCATTTAAACCCATAGTTCAGTGTCAGTTCTTAAAAAAAAACTTCAGAATTTCACACTAGACTGAAACTGCAGCAGGGGTTTCAGATCTTCAGGCTTTGTTCTGCTCCACGTCCTGCCAGTTGGAGCTCGTCTATAAAGATTCTGCGTTCCAGACATTTTAAGAGAAGAACCCTAAACGTCTGAGCACATGTTCTTAACAGGTTCCTGTCTGAATATCTAGATGTTCCACCACAAACATGCTAACTGCTCTGGTTACTTTTACAGAGTGGAGTCTCCTGAACCTGCACCAGCAGAAGCGCACGATGGAGGAGATTGGAATGCAGCATCTATTTATGGCACTGTGCCCAGGTCAAAGGTCAGTGAGCGGCCAACGGAGTTCTCATTCCAAACAAATAACAGATCCATGGGCCAGCAGTGGCTCTCTGGATTCACTGGTCACAACAACAGGCCTTTTGTAGAACCCTTGGGTTCTTCGGTTGTCCCTCTGGAGGAACCATTAAAGGTTCTAGATCAGAAATTGTTCCAAACTAGAACCTTAACTATACAAAGATCTATTTGTTACAGCAAAACTCAAGATCTCCCTCTGTACCTACAGTAGCTTCCTCATCACTTTTTTCTCTCATTCTCTCATTTTATTACTCTTTCTTTCTCTCTTTTCATTCTTTATCTTTTAAACCCTTTCTCCTCCTTCTCTCTTATTCTCCGTATCCCTCGTCATTGTCCCTCCTTTTCTCACTCTTCCTGTCTCTCTGTTCTCTCTTTCTTTCTATCTTTATTTCTTTATTTCTTCTTCTCACTCAAATATTTCTCTTTCTCATATTCTTTTTATTTTTCTCTCTCTATTCTCTTCCTTCAGTTCAATCCACTGAGCATTACAGTAGTTATGGTTTTTCCAGAGTGTTCAAATGACACAGAATTTTGTATTAAAAATAATAATAAATCAATCAATAAATAAAAAATAAAAATTCAATAATAAAAATACTAAACATAAAGTAATTATCTGCTTTCAAGTTCCATTCAGTTTGTAATTATTAAAAAAAGTTATTTAAAAAATGAAACCTGAATGGATTTGGTGTGTGTTTGTGGTGCGGACCTGCAGAGGGCGCCGCTGATCCACGGTTCTGTTTTTAGCTGATTCAGGAGATGGCTGGAGACCTGCGAATGTAAACTTTGTAAACTTTGTCTGTGTGACTGGCTTCTGCTTTCCTAGTGAAAAAAATTCCCCACTTTCTCAAAACTTTTTACAAATGAACAAAAAAAAATTCCAATTGTTCTTTCTTCAGTTTTCTTAATTTTATCCTAAAAAGTGAACCAGTAAATTTAATGTGCATTAAAAATCTAGAACCCGTAAAGGTTCTTCGGCTGTCCCTCTTAAAGTTTCAGAAAGACTTCCTTCCAAGTAGAAGCTGATTTTTGGAAGCTAAGAACCCTTAACTCTCAAATGAACTCTTCTTGAACCCATTTTTCTAAAAGAATAGTAAAAATGTAAAGCTTTAAGGGTTCTTTCTTTGTCTCTCTGGGGGAATCTTTAAAAGTTCTGAAAGGGTTCTGAGTGGAGCCTTTTTACAAGCTTTTAATAGCTAAAAGCTATTAATTATCCACGGAGCCTGAAGCTTTAAAGAACCCTTCTCTTGAAAATTTTGAAACATTACTGGTTTTTGGTTCTACAGGAGGTTTCTGTGTAGAACCCTACAACAGAGTACTTCCCTGTCAGAAAGGGTTCCGAGTAGAGCCTTAGGAGCATTTAGAAAGAAACGAACCATCCATTTTACTCTTACAGAACCGTTGTTGAGCCTATTTTTCCTAATAAATGTACATGTCTTCTTTGGTTGTCCCTCTAGTGGAACCAGTCAGGTTTCTGTGCAGAACCCTACACCCCCTCAGTGCCTCCCTGTCAGAGAGAGTAGAACATTAAGAACCTACTACATTAGGAATCTAGGAATCATTAACTAGATTGGTGATTATAAATAATGATGAACTAATAGCAGGTTCTGAGTAAAATGTACGGCGTCTGGTCTGTGTGTGTGGGTGTGTGAGTGTGTGTGTGTGTGTGTGTGTGAGTGTGTGTGAGTGTGTGTGTGTGTGTCATGCCGCCTCACTGGAGCCGAATAATGAGTGCTGAAAGGCAGGAACGTCGTCTTTTCACAGCACTTTGTACCTCGTCAATATTACAAGCTGTGAAGTGTGTGGGCTTTGATGGAACTCTTTTATGAGCTTGTCGCTCTGTGTGTTAGCGTGTGCTGCCCCCGTTTTAGCCTCTCAGTAAGGTCACCATCCTGGACTCTGATTAAGGTCACCATCCTAGACTCGGATTAAGGTCGCCATCTTGGACTCTGATTAAGGCCACCATCTTGGACTCTGATTAAGGCCGCCATCTTGGACTCTGATTAAAGCCGCCATCTTGGACTCTGATTAAGGCCGCCATCTTGGACTCTGATTAAGGCCGCCATCTTGGACTCTGATTAAGGCCGCCATCTTGGACTCTGATTAAAGCCGCCATCTTGGACTCTGATTAAAGCCGCCATCTTGGACTCTGATTAAAGCCGCCATCTTGGACTCGGATTAAGGTCGCCATCCTAGACTCTGATTAAGGCCACCATCTTGGACTCGGATTAAGGTCACCATCTTGGACTCCTGAGTTTGCCTCTGACTGTTACAAAGCGCTGACACTGGAGACTATTTTCACTAATGTTAAATAAACACTTCACCATATCAGCGACTTTTTTTTAAGTCTGTTTATGTGGAGCGTCTGCTGTACACGTCCCTGTGAATGAGCTGTTACTATAGAAACGATAGAAAAGGTACTGCACTACTGTCAGAGCTGTTATGGAAAATTAATCAACACCTTCTGACCAATCACAATCTAGAACTCAGCATCAACATAGACATAGTTATTTATTATTCATTCAGAGACTTTTATGACTAATGCATTGAATCACATCTTTGTTTTTTTTTCTGTGTACTTTTTCTTCCTCTTGCTTTTCATCACTGGAAGGAATTCTTTCTATGATTCTCCACCCAGACAGAAATATGACAGAAAGAATGACAGGAAGTCTCTCTTATGTGTCTTCATGGGAATTAAAATGTCGTTGATCTTGTTCTAGAGGGATTAACGTGCCGTAAAAAATTACAAATTCCTGTTGAGCAGCAGCGCTGTACTGAAAATCTAAAACAGCTAAATCAAAATCACACTATTCAAACGAGCAATGATACAATGCGCCATACTTTTACGAATAATTTCCTAATTTATTTCAATTACATGCAGTAAAGTTTATTGTGTGACAGATGAGATATGATGTGAAATATGTAATAAAATACCATAAATACTGAAACGTTGAATATGGGTCGATATCGATACCCATCTGATATATTTTTCTTTTCATTTCATGTAAAAAAAAAAATATATATATAAGGATGCTAAAAAAGGATGTACACAAAACAGTAGCTTTTTTTTATTCAGTTAAACACAAACACACAAAAAATCACTTACACTGCAAACGATAAAGTATAAAATATAATCATTTCAATCCTAACAAAAGATATGTTCATGTTAAATTTGTTACAGGATCGGATCTACTTCGTTCTTTTTTTAATGATATTAATAATTAGAGATGGTACTGATCCGATACGTATAACACGTTGCTTCCTAGAACTCAAACTAGAACTCTTTGAAATCTAGAACAGATAATGGACCAAAAAAACCTTTAAAGAACCCTTGTTTCTTGTAAATATTTTTGCCTGATATCTCACATCTGGCTTGGGAATTTGTACACACAGTCCAAGCCAAAGCACGTTTAAATTATTAAAAAAAAAAAAAACAGCATCTTAAAGCTTACAACTTTCCTCTTTTTTTTCTTCCTTAAAAAAACTGCTGATGATTGTGGCTAGGTCAGTTGAGTAAGAGACACCACACCTTCCTAAAGAATCCGAGGCTGCTGCTCGTTCTTTCTCCTTCCTGAGAACAGCCACAGGAGCGCGCAGAAATGTGCATAATCCTCCACGATGTAGGGCGAGTTTTTAATGATCACCTCGCAGATGAAGGGTGAGGCTGTAAAACTAGCATGCATTAAAGGAGGACACATTTACGGGACAGAAAAAAAGATTAAAAGTTGTTCGATCTGTGTTTGTTTCCATAAACTCATCACGGGTCTGACTGTTTTATTCCTGTCCACATGGATATCTCTGCGATTTTGAGTTTAATATTGACGTAAAAAGTTTTTTTTAATCAGTGCTATGTGCATTACTTCGCTATTTTCTCCCTAAATTAAGAGCAGACATTTCCAATGATCACAGAAAGATGGATGCTTTTGGAAGACTTTCATAAATCACTTTCATAAAGCTTTCATAAATAAATGAACTGCTCCAGATCACATCATTTTGGAAATGTTAGGGGACGGTGATATGACCAAAACATCACATCACAATATTTCTACGATATTCGATATGGATCACGATATTTAGCCTTTCTAACAAAGTGCCAGCTTTTAAAAAATATTATATTATATTATGTTATATTATATTATATTATATATACAAAATAAACTGAATTTAAAATCTGAATTCAGTGATACTATAATTTAATGGCTACTTTTAATGAATTAATGATTTTTTCCTACTGTTTAATGCTTATAATTATTTAAGATGTTCTTTAAAAAGGAGGAAAATTTACAAAATTGTACAAAATGTTAATATTAAAAAAAAAAATTTATACTTTAGTACACAGTTTTAACATTTAATCACCTTTTTCCAATCTTCTATCTTAGCAAATAAAAACTTGAATATAAGCTGATTAAATGAATATTTCTGTTTATTAGATTTTAAACAACAGTGAAATTATTAAGCCTATTTCTATATATTTTTATTCATTTTCTTAAACTATTGGCAGATAATTTTGCTTATTTTAAGTATTTTATATTTCTTGAAATGAGTAAATGTGGTAAATGGGAAACAGGCTTCAGGCTCTTATATTTGTTATATAATAATCTCATGATGAGAAATATTAGATAACGTTTCCTTTATCTTCACTTGCTAATAGATCTCTTTCTTCTTTTTGCACTCAGCTAGAAATGTACTGACGATTCCCTGCAATATCTCAGAAAAGTATATTATGATATAATTTATCACGATATCGATACTTTATCATCATATCAGCCAGCCGTATGTACAGTCTTCACTGGAAGTTCATTAGAAGGAAAGACAATGAAAAGAAAGGGTGTGTCATCACAGAGTGACTATTTTGACTGTTATAATGGCATTAACTGGAATAAAGCCTATATATATATATATCTTTATTTTATATTTTTATATTCACAGGTCATAATAAACTATAACAGCACGTCCCCAAGTGTTTTATTCCTCTTCTACCACAGCAATTTACCAATGATTACACTTTTTACTTATTAAAGAATGACACGTCATACTTTTTATCTGTTTATAGTTACATTTAATGTACATAAAACGAGTTAGCTCCTGTTCTCACTTACGTTATAGCAGCTATAAACAGTCGTTCCCTCACCAGCCTCTCTTTTCAAAAGCAGCTTGACGTTGTTTGTTAGAGAGAAGACGCAAAGAACCGTAAACTCCTCTGTCCTGAACGTGTAATAAAATTAATAAAACAATAAAGAAAATAAAAAAAGACAAACCTTAACAAGACTCAAACTTTTGGGAGAATAAATACATTTTAAAATTGGATTTAAAATTTTACAACTTTACAAAGATGTATATTTACATTCCCTGTTTATTGTATTTCATAGTCTTCTATCTTCCCTTTCACCCACTCAATCTCTCTCTCTCTCTCTCTCTCTCTCTCTCTCTCTCTCTAGAAGGGGCTGTTCTCTCGTTCTGAGACTGACCTCCATAAACCCAAGCGCTTTGCCACGTTCTCTTTTGCCTGGAAGAAGAAGAAGAAGGACAGAAATCTGTCTCAGAGCTCCTCAAGTATCAATGTGGAGTCAGAGGTCAGAGGTCACATCAGAGAACCAGAGGAGGAGAAGATAGAAGAACCTTCCCTCAAGCAACAAGTGCATTCTGAGCTATCTGAGATTGAATCAGTGGACAATGTTGCTGGAAGCATGCAAGGTGAAGATCCACATGCAGTAGAATTCATGCTAGATAACCCCGAGAGCATGTCTATTTCACACAGCGACTCCTGGCTTTCTGACTGCGATAGTTACCTTACTCCTCGAGAAAGTCCTGATTGCCTTTTTTCTCAGTGGCCTACTGATGACGAGAATGAAATTAACTCTGACAGAAGGTCCTTAAGCTCAGTTGTCAGAACGCCTGAAGGCCGCTGCACACCAATCGTTACCTCTTGCTTCAGCACTGTGGACTGCTCCATCAACAGCAGACTCGTAACCGTACACCATCCGCAAAAGTGCACCAGTGCTGATAGCAGGGATCACTCTTCCTCACTTCATCAATGGGGCATGGCCAAAAAAAATCCACAGTGGATTGTATCACCTGCCTCCACCTTGGACAGGGATGTAGCTGAGAAATTCGAGGAGATAAACGCTAACTTGGCCCTGGGCTATCCTGAACAAAGCCCCAGTCAGCTCAATGAAATCACTGATTCTAAAAACAGACCTGCAGATGAGAGAGATGTATCACTTTACGAACCTGAGATAGGATTCCACAGGGACCGTTCTCCCATCATTGATGATACCATTCAAGAAAATGAAACTTTTAGGAAAAATGAGGAGAACATGGATCATCTTGCAGGTCCTGATTGCATTTCATCCATCTCACAAGAAGTTCCTGGAGAATTAGTTCCTCTTTCCTGTCCTGATGATCCAGAGGTCATCTACTCAGCAACAGAAATTAACAGCTCCTCTTTTGGTAAAAATGATGGAAATCCAGCTTCAGTAAATGTTCCTCTAGTTTACCTTGAGACAGACCTCTCACCTCCATTGACAAGAGGAAACATCATGGTATCTGACCCTGACCCTGCAACCTTTGACCTCTTAAGGTCCTCATACACCAGTGGCCTGAATCACAGCAATAACTTCTCAGATCTGCTGTCTGAACCTGACCATCCAAAGCAAGATCAAGAACCTCAAGAGCCAACAGTCTCCACCAGTCTCTCATTCGATACGTTTAACAAATCCTTCTCTCCTGAAACCATCCGCTCCACTGCCACAGATCACTTAATGAGGTATTCTTACATTTCTAATTTTTCTCACCGATCTTTCTCTGAAGACGATGAATCAGAAACTTGCAAAGGCAACAATTTGGAAGCAGATGAATGTGATGAAGAAGGAACTAATGAAATCTCAGCTCAAGCCAGTAGATCTGCAGTGTTTGAGGAGACGTTCTGTTTGTCGGAAGAAAAGGAACCTCACGGATTTACAGGAAATAATGAGCCTGTGTCTGAGACTGTGATGCGTGGAAATGATTTTTATTCCATTAATTCGATTAACAGTAATTTGAATGAGTCAGTTAACAGGAAACATTTTCAAGATGATGGAAATGCAGTGATGTTAAATACAGAAGAAAACCTTACAAGAAAGCAGGAAAGTGACATGGCAGAACCAAGAAGATTTCAATCCGAGGACATGCTTGGATCTTCTTCCATCACTACTAAGATAAAGGAGAATGTTGAAGAAAAGACATTTGGTCTGGAACAAGTGTTTCTCGGGGATGAAGGAGATACACAAGTACAATTAAGTGGAGAAAGTGAAGTCAACCCACAGCTTGCAGATCTCACTATTATCAAACCAGACATGCCAGTTCTGCAAGTGTGTGTGTCTGAGGAATGTGTCACTGCCCCTCCCTTCAGTCTGCACAGTGAAGCGTCAGTCACGGACTGCAAGACAGAAACACACCCGTATGTGGAGGCAGGGTCAGGCCACTCCCAGGAGTCTGGATCTCCGATACCACCACAATGGGAGGACTCGACAGGGGGTGGAGCAAATGACAATGTTGTTAAGCTCCATGTGGATAGAGAAGACATCAATACACAGGAGCCGGAGACACGATCTGTCACCTATTACCGAGTACCAAGATTTGAATCTGCTGAGCCACGAGGACTACCAGAGACCAGAGACACTTTCCAACAAATTCAAGAGCGACAAAACAGCGCTGATCAAGAGCACCAAGACGTTGTCGAGAATCCCATCCTCCAGTCAGAGAAAGAGGCCGATAGCAGTAGAGATACCTGCGGAATCCTCACGGAAAGAAGCAATACTCCGGCAGGAATCGTTGTTTGCATCAGAGGGTTTGGTGAGGAAGAGGAAGATCATCAAGACTCAACAAGAGAGAGGACACTCTCAAACCTTCAGCCTGCACCAATACACGCATCACTTGGCTGGTAGGTGTGCTTTTTCTTTCTTTCTTTCTTTCTTTCTTTCTTTCTTTTTATTTCCTTTGTAGGAATTGTGGTCTTAAGTGTGGGATGTTGGATAGTCTGAAAGTTTCTACTGTGGTGGTGCTCCAAAGAGGTGTATTCCCTGAGAATGAATCCTTTCATTTGGAAGCTTGTGTTTCCGGTCTACAGCCTGCCTCCCTTCCTCCCTCTATTCCTTTCTCCACTTCTTACTTCTCATCTTTCCAACTCCGTCACACTCTCTGAGCTTCTTCCCTTTCAAGTTTCTAGACTCTTTTATGACCGAGTCTCGGTGTCCTTTGGAAATTCTGTCCCATTCCATGAATGTTTGAGGTTTTTTTTTTCTGACCTGAGATCAGATTTCTCTGCATCTTAATCCTCAGTAACAACTCTATAGCTGGTCCTCATTAAGGAACACTGCTTACCTTGTTTAGGTGGAAGACTCGCTTGATCGCACCTGTGCCCCGCCCACCAATAAAGACTTCATATCTCTCAAGCTGGGTTTATGTTTCTTAAAAAAAATGGGAGAGGCAGCGATGTAGAATGAACAATATTAGACCATCGGTACAAAGTGTAACTGATAACTCGTGCTGGAGGCGTATCGCACTCTCTTACAAATTCATGACCTATTTGAGGTTTTCCACACATGCTGCCCTTCCTTAAAAACTTTTTTGCATCACTCAGATTCATCTTGTCATTAAAGCATGTTGCATTGATCGACTGTCGGCTGCATCACACAGACGTGTGAATGTTTCTCACATTGTTTTGCACAATTCAGTAATGGTTCGTGTAATCTGTAAAACGCCACACCTCATTCCAACCTCATTTCACTTTGTTGATTGTGACCTGTCACAAGGGAACTTTCTTTTCTGTGAATGCTGAGAGTCCATGTATGACAGGAATGCATGTCTTCACAATCATAATCATTTTATCAGGCTTTATTGATAAAGCTGGCCGGACATTTTCAATCCCATTACTGTATATGCAGTGACATCATCGTCACATTTATATTTACTTTTACTCATTTGGCGAAAGGTTTTATTGAAAATAAAACAGGATACAACCGAGGTTCATTTTCTATGTACATGCACGACACACAGCCGCAATTTCAGTAACAGCAACAAACAACAAAACATCATTCAACGTGACATTTTCGCAGCTGTATGTACATTTGGTATGACGCTATAACACGACAAATCCAAACGATCGTCCTGAATGATTCTTCAGACCAATCCTATGGCACGTGAGCATCACTGTTTCTTCAGGTCCCTGTTCACAACTTAAGAAAATGTATAAGCGTGGTTTCATCTTATTCTCTCCACATGACCTCTCATTAACTGTGTATAGAGACACCTTTATTTCGACATCATGTTTCTCATCATAACTAAAAAATGCTGGACAGGCCACGCCCACAAACGACAAGATTAGCGATCACTACAAACTCTCACTTATGAACCCTCTGTATACACTGTGTGTCTTGCAGTGAACCTGGTTCTGAAAACAAGAGCTTTGACACTTTGACACCTGAATTAAAACTAGAATCCATAACGCTCTCCTTTCAAACCTGCCTCCCTTCACACAGGTTTGATTTGTTACTTGACAGGTTTCTTGTGCCATTCTGGTGCGTTTGTCAGTATCGCTGCACTGATGTGTAATGTTATGTGATTGAGAGCTTGATAGTAATAGGCTGTTGAATTCTGGATTGTGATTGGTCAGAAGGTGTTGATTAGTTTTCTATACATATATAGTAGTGCAGCTGCAAATCGCAGGTTGATGTTAATGCGCTCGTTCAGTATTAATACGTTATCGTTTCTATAGCAACAGCTCATTCACAGAGACTTGTACAGCAGACGCACCGCATAATCTGATTAAACAACGTGTGTAATCGTTGATATGGAAGGAGTCTCCAGTGTCAGCACTTCTTAAGAGTCAGGGGTAGAGCTGTAACCTTACGCTGTGTGGTTTCTGGTTGAGAGGCTTAAACACACTACTCTGTCGTTGATTATTTTACTATAACGGCACCACACAGGTGTTTTATTTGTTGCTTAATGACCTACATAATGAGCTAATTGTTTTAGGAAGTGCCTCTGAAAGCCTGGACATGTTCTCGGTATTAAGCTGACATGATGTGTACACTGCAAACACTAAAAAACGGTTCATTACTTTAATGTAAAAAGCGTAAATTGGTGTAGTGGATGAGTGTAGAACTAGTTCTTCCTTTCACTGTCGATGCAACGTTGTTATATTTAGCTGAGCTATTATCACAAAATGCGAGTGAGTCTGTAAACGAAAGTGATGATTGGTTGAACTCGCCTTCTTTGTACTTGGGCCAAAAATCATGCTGGCACTTCAGCGTTTTTTTCCGAAGTGTAAGTGTGTTTCCGTGTAACTCCAAACCATTTTCCAAAAATAGTGTATCAGCTCTTATTATATCTCATTATATAATGTTTTATTTTTAATACCTAGGAACTTCAGTCTACTTTAATTAAAATTGTGTCCTTATTTAACATCCTTTACATAAAATAATGGCCCCCACACTCACATGATTAATAAGAATTTATGGGCTGTAAACAAAAAAAATGACCAATAAGAAGCACCTTTAGCCTTTAACCCGGGCGTTCTCAAACCTTTTGTGGCAACCGACGCCAAATAGCGATTTTCCTGCGACCCCCAAACCTTCACCGCTCTAGATTTATTTATTCCAGATTTATAATCTAGGAATTGCAAATCCATATTCAGCAAATGTTTCGTCCATTTTCTTGACTTCTACCGTTCCACGCATTCAGAGTCACTCCATATTGTCTCCAGGTAACATTTCAAAATCCGTTTTTATAGTTAGAGCGATATTTATAATATTCATGTGCACTCTAAAAAGTGATTATGACCTTATGTAGCTTTTACACATTGATATATTGTCCATGTTGCTACAATAAATTCAGTTTGTAAATGCATATAGTTCTATTTCATGCGTTTAACATAAACCTGCGATTCTTTACCCGTTTACTTTTTTTTGGTGAACTTACGTATTTTAGTTGAGTGGAAATTCTGCCCTTAATCTAAATATGTTGATGTGATTTATGAATTTGAATTATTTTTAAGTGGGTAAAATAAATGAACAATACAAAAGAGGACATTAAGCAACAGGTAAATTAAGCAACACCACGTGGGGTCATGACCCCTAGTTTTGGACTCACTGATTTAGCTTATGCCTCTTTTATCATAAACTGAGCAGTTAAGAGTTTTGCTAAAGAGCTTTGTGACTATAAACACAGTAAAGATTTACTCAGAATTATAATCTTTAATATCTTAGTGCTATATTAGTTTAATTAGCATTAATATCATTATACATTCACACGTATGTGCAGGACAATTAAGTGTTTTGTTTGTTTTTTCCCTGCCAGCTGGTTTTAGATCAGAGTCGGCTAAAACATAGTTAAAGACTCTTAACTGAGGTCCTCTGGCAGTCTTGGGATTTGAACGTACAATGTTTCTTGTCCGACATAATCATAACCGTCGAGCTAGCACTCTTTCTCTCCACACATGCTGAACTTTTCTGTATTTTGTAGTGCTAAAACCTGGAACTGCAACAGACTTAACTAGGATTTCAGGAATCTACAGGGATCAGGAATGTTGCAGGGAAAAAATCAATATAGTTTGCAAAATGATTTAGAAATAAACAACATCCTCACTGTGAAGCATGGTGGAGGTAGCATCATGTTAACTACACTTGTCCTTTTGGTTGCTTCTCTGACTAATCCCCTCTTTACCCAGACTCTCTTTTGGACTTTTTTGTGGATGTTCAAAGTTTGGAGTATTTTATACAGAGAGACCCTGATTGATACTCCGTGGTCTTCATGATGCTGAAACAATGACCATGAACAAGGACTTTTGACCTTTAGTGGACACTTAGCATGCGGTTCTGTTAAAAATCAGAACTTTTCCAAGTGAGGAAGAATCCAGTCCAATCCAAACGTTTCTGAACAGTGGCTCTCTGAATATAAACACAATCATGATTTATTTTATTTTATTAATTCTAATGTTTAATGTCTTTTTGGTGCAGTATTAAGAGCATTGAGTCATATATTGATGTATTGTTCAAGTATTTAAAAGCTAAGAGTTCGGCCCGAGTTCCTCTGGCAGTCCTGAGATTTCTAACTCACATCAAGCTAGCTCATAGCATCTCTCGCATGTGGTTTTTCAATGTCAACTACCTTCACATGCAGTGGCTTGCGTAAGTATTCACCTCCCTTGAACTTTTCCACATTTTCAGTGTTACAACTGGCATTACTCAGCGACGCAATCAAGAGGCCAAAGGTACCTCAACATGCTGCCACCACCACGCTTCACAGTGCGGATTGTGCTCTTGCA
>JAKKZJ010000013.1:23044807-23054947 GCA_033441845.1 Pangasius mekongensis
ACAGAGCGAGAGAGAGAGAGAGAGAGACACAGACAAAGCGAGAGAGAGAGACAGAGCGAGAGAGAGAGAGAGAGAGAGAGGTCAGAGAGAGAGAGACGGAGAGAGAGAGGGAGAGACAGAGAGAGAGAGAGAGAGAGAGAGTGTGTTTGTTTATTTATTAATCATTATTTTTATTCTCATTATTCTCATAATTATTATTTTATTCTCTGTTTCTATTTATTTATTTCTGTAGTTATTTTCTAATTTGCTCCCAATTTCTGTATCCAAGCTTCAGCAACACAAATGTTAATATTTATCACACCAATAAAGCGAGAGAGAGAGAGAGATGGAGAGAGAGAGAGAGAGAGAGAGAGAGAGAGAATGCTGAGTATTCTGAACAGGTCAGAAATTAAATGAACAGAATATCCTCTAATCAGTCAGCTGAGACTTTTGTGTGTGTGAAGTTTGCTTCTTCAGTTTTGCGAAGAGAAAAATGAGAAAAAGATTTAAAAATAAATAAACGGTAAAGTTTCTGAAAGTGCTGCACCATGAAATCAGCAGCTCAGTGCCAGAGTGTTTGTGACCTCAGTCTCAGGGATGTAGTGATTTTCTTAACCACTAGAGTGCGCACGTGTGCCGTTTTCTAACAGTCAGTTTTCACTGGATTAAAAAATGGAGCTCTCTGGAACATAAACACATTTTATAAATATAACCTGCCTTCTGTTTCTGCTCTCTAAAGTGAATATTTAAATAAAAGTTAAGATTCTCCTATGATTTCAAATTAAATGCTTTGCATTTATTATTTTAATGTTACTTTGTGTTACATATTTTGTAAAGAAACTGGATAAATTAAACACATAAATAAATAAATAAATAAATAAATAAATAAATAAATAAATAAATAAATAAAATTTACTGCTTTATTAGCTCTAGATATATTTACTAGTAAATGCTGTTTTTAAAAATCCACATATCCTGTTAATGCAATATATTTTAAAATATACAAATTACAAAAATAAATAAATAAATCCTGCATTTCTTAGTAAGTGTGTGAATGCTTTAAAACAGTTGTTAAAAAACTGATAATAATGGATAAATTAGTTATATCATGTGTTCTACAATAATATACATATTGATATATAATAATAATTTGGTTATAGATTGTCCAGACCTTGATGTTTTATGTGATAGATTTGGTCATTTGGTTGAATTTAGTGATAAAAGTCACTCAGATTTATATTTCAGAAGGTTGTGAGTTCAAATCCTGAACCCTGAACCCCCTGACGGAGACTTTTAGCCCTCAGCGTCTCGTCTTTATGATTATTCGAAAGAAAGAAAAAAAATCTGTTAAATGAAAAATGAATTAAAGCAGCTGGAGGTTCATTCTGTTCGTACCATCACGCTGAGTTTTGTGTCCTTGTACTGAAATGTATTTTAGCCTTTAAATTCAAATTCCTTTCATCCTTTAGAAATGGGACGTTTTGAAGAAAGACGAGAGACGTTCTGATAGCATCGCCGGTGTTTATGTGGGATGTGCTTTATGTGCCTCGTGTTTTCAGAAACAGTGATGTAGCGGAAATGAACTTCACGCCTTGTGACCTGTCCAGTTACGCTGAAGTGCAGCACGCTCATGCATGGACGCCAGACAGCATTAGAAGCAGCGATGGTGCTCAGAGTTTCTTTTAATTATCTTCTCAGAAAATTATTAACATAACATGAGAGCATTTACCTTCTAAACTCTGTCAATGAGGTCGGTTTTCTGTCACCGTGATGTGAAGTCTGTTCTAAAATTATCCCAAGTCTTGAAAACCTGCTCTCCATATCGCGCTAATGCAGAGAAGTTCTTTTCTTTTGCTGTTTCATACACGTCACATTAACGCACACAGCTCACTGCTGTACTTCAAGCTGTGAGCGTTAGCACGGGCCCACTTTTGCACATCCTGCACTAATGTACAGTTAAAGTCTCTATTTTTATTTTATTTTCCAAAATTTTTATATTTCTATATTTATGCTCATTAATATTCTTTTTTATTTCTTGTATTTTACTGTTATACTAAGCACCAGTACATCAAGACAAATTCCTTGTACATGTGAACCCACGGTAAACGTGATTCTGATTCTGAAGTTTGAAAATGTTTGGGTAGAAATTTTTATTACAGAAATGCGACGAAAGTATGATCCTGATAAGTTAATCCTGTTAACATCCTGACTAACCGAAGCAAGTGGAGCAATCGTAATGACTCCTTTTTGACCTTTTATGTGACGTGTACAATTTAAAAAAAAATGCTGTTTGTGTGTCATGTGAACCAACCACTAATAAACATTTGGAAATGTCATAAAATATTCCAGGAGGTTCAAACCTGAAATCCTGTGTGGCGAGCTTCTGCTCTAACACACCTACAAAACCTGAACTTTTACTAGATATTTAGGTCAGGCATGCTAGAGCAGGAAAATCATCACGCTCTGCTCCTTCTTTCCATCCTAAATTCCTGGAGTCGCAGAACAACTTTATACTTGAATGTTTATGAATTGAATTTGGAATCTCAGAGTCTCAAAATCACGTTTCAGAAACACGTCCAGTTGGGTCCAAATGTCTGAGACCGCACTGAAAATCTGGGATTTTTTTTTCTCTCATTTTAATCTGGAAATAAGCAAAGTTTTAGAAAAAGCTAAGAAAAATTATGAAAAGAAAAATGAAGAAGAAATAATGAAAATTCTGCGCTATTTTTAGGTCACTATTCAAAAGTGCAAAAGGTCAGAATTTCCTCGAGTCTTATCTCAAACATGCGCCCTGGTGGATTTGATCTAAATCGGATCAACAGATTTTGGACAAACTTGTACAGCCATCTCGAGAGCGCTGAAGCAAAACAGTGATGAATGAAATACTAACAAATTCTGAAATTCATGTAAAAGATTCTACTTTTCACTCAAGCTGTAATGAAGAAAAAAAGAATGTGAAATACAAGAGTTTTGGACCCCACTGTACATGTCTGATTTGGGCTAATTTTCTTGAATTGTTTGTTTTCTATTTTTCTAGTATTAACATGTCTTTGTTTCTCCTTCTGTTTTTCTATTTCTTCCGGTTCTAGGTTCCCTCATGCCTCAGTCCCTCTCCTCAGCACAGTAATCGAAGAGTCTGACGCCGAGGTTCCCGTAGAAACGTGTCCTGAATCAGACACAGACATGAGTGTGTCTCATGTTGGGGTGCTGAGCACCATGTTAACTCTAAAGCCCAAAGTGTCTCAGGAAGGACGAGAAGACGGCAAAAAAGTGCACAAGGTGTCGCTGGTGAACAGCAGCAGCACCACAAACGGCTCCATGCACCATAGACGTGTCGTGGATGAATTCGAAAATGGGGTTAGAAACTACGACACCATGGACAGTGGAACCAGACAGGAGCTGGTCGACGACTGGAAGCCGAGGCACGATGAGTCCCGTATTTTTGAAGGAGAATCGAGATACTATGTAACAGACAGATTGGAGTCTGAGGTTTCAGGTGGCACACACCTGTATTCTTCACTCTCCAGCAGCTCCGAGTATGAACCAACCGTGCACTCCTCCCTCTCCTTCTCTTCTGAGCGAAAGTGGGAAACCCTGCCCTCAGCCATCTCCTTGGATACAGCTGGTAGTCACGGTAACACTACCTGGTGGAATGCGAGGAGCGAAGTCCAGGTGAGCAGCGAGAGCCAGACAGGTGGGAGGAGCTGGGCAGGGCTTGCTGAACCTGCCAGGGAGAGTGAGGTGGAAAGACACGGAGTAAAAATAAATACAGACTCACATTACAGCACAGAGGAGACGGACGGATTCCTCTCCGGTGTCTTCAAGGCAACGCGTGTGGAGCTTTGTCCCACTGACGTCGATCCAGAAAGCCCAGCACTCACCTCTCCGCATGACATGGACACCCTGGTGGACACACTGAAAAGCATGGCGCCTCCTGTTCGACAGCGGTCCCTACGCAGCACCTCCAGTCTGCCTTTCTCGTCTCTGCCGCCGATTGTAGAAGATGCCGCCGGCACCGCTGCTCCTGGGATTGGAGTTTCCAGTATCTCCAGCCCGACTTCTCCTGCCGAAACTTTCAGCAGCCTGCCCCCGGACCTGGGGTTGAATTGGAGCACCTCCAAAGATATGCGTTCTCCTCTGACAATGATGAGCATCCTAAAGGAGCAGCAGGGTCAGGATCCACAGGGACGCTCTCTTATCTTACCGCAGAGAGCTTCAGCTCTCAATAGCATCATCATGCGCAAGAGCTCGCTTCCAAACCTCAAGCTGGATGAGGGATCTCACGTTAACGGTATTTTCGGAACCTCACGTCTGGACCACAGCCTGCTGTTTTCCAATTACCGTTCCGAACAGACGGAAGAGAACGGCAAGCCGTCAGGTCACCTGTCTCTCTTCCGAGCAGCCTCGTTGCCTGAGGTTAACTCCGGACACGACTACCTCAGCAAGATTTCCGGACCGGACTCGCTGGGGTCTGTAGGGTCCTCTTATGAGCTGTCCCTCCTCACGTCGCCCCCAAGCTCCCTTCCAGGGTTGATCGAGACGTCTCATATCAGCAGGAGCCCTTTGGTCATCCACAGCCCCACTCCTGAGAGTCCCACCTCCAACAACACACCTTCTGTGCTGCACAGCCTTTCACCAGAATCATCAGTTAAACCCCCGAGCCTGCAGCGGAGCCTCAGCGTCGGCGCGTCTTCCATCGGCTCGCCTGTCCATAATGGCTTCGGAAACAAGTTTGGAGTTACCCAGGAGCCTGGACCAGACAGGAACCTGCTGGCCAAGTACAAAGCATTCCCAGATGCCTACGTAAGTACTCTTTGAAATTAAAATTTTAATATTAACAATGTCAGGTTAAACTGTAGCAAGTTGTCACACTAAATGACTTTTTTGTAGCAGATCACTGCTTGTTTGCAGTTCTTGAGTCACAAGGTATCGTCTAACTGTGTAAATTTTGAGAAAAGGCATTTTGGGACTTTGCTTTTCCTCCAAAACAAGGTGCTGCTGTGACACTGTAGAACTCAGGCAGTGAAAGGTAACGGGGAACAGAACACCTCAGAGGAAAGGGATTACAATGGAGCCTCAGAGACTCGTATCCATTACCACATGCCTCATGCACTATTCACATTTCTTCTTTTCTTCTAGAGTGGACTAGCTCTCCTGTCGTTCTCTCTCTCCCAGCACTAGTCCTGTCTGCTTTAGAGTTTAGTGGCTGTAAAGTCATCAAACATCTTTTAAGAGTTGTTCAAACAAAAATTGACATTTGAGCAAGCAGCAGGACTTGACACAACCCTGCACACAGTTTGTCACCTGCTTGCAAAGTTTGATTTTGTTCTTGATTAGCATGTAAACACATCTGTAACTTCACAGCACAGCAGCTTCACAGCAGGTAAGAATTGGATGCAATAAATATAAAACTTCCCTGAGGTCAGAACAGATAGCGCTGAAAATCCGGGCAGGTCTTTGGTGCAGACACGCTTATGCTTTCAGATATTTTTTTAAATTAGTAATTATTTTTAGAAATGTGCATCCTGTGCCTTTTTTTTTGTTGTTTTTGGTTCATAAACTCTCATGTCATGCCCTACCACGTCGTTATCAGCTGTGTGTGCTCAGCTCGAGGCGTGATGTAAATATCCTGTGAACATATCACATCGCTTTCAGACAACAACAGATGAATGTGCTAGCTTCCTCCATGGTGCTAATTGCCCTGATACCTGATGGAGTTTGACAGTGATGTGTACTTCTGCGTGCACACACACACACACACACACACACACACACACACACACACACACACATATACACACTTAATAGCAGGTCTTGTGTACCCTGAGTGAATGTGTGTATTGCATACACAGGGTACAGGAAGTGTAGGCGTGAGCTAATGATACAAATTCCAGAACAAACCTGCTGTTTTTAAATAGTTGGAATTGTTCCTAGACAGAAACAGGTTGTTTTTTCATTTTTACCCAAACATCATAAGAATTCCTGAGAAATTAATGAGCACTACTAGTCCTACAAAGCAAGAATCCCATGACGAGACTACTTTGAAATAAAAAAAGATTTTTGTAAC
The DNA here is from genome assembly GCA_033441845.1 of Pangasius mekongensis. Lineage (NCBI taxonomy): Eukaryota > Metazoa > Chordata > Actinopteri > Siluriformes > Pangasiidae > Pangasius > Pangasius mekongensis. Next base: position 23,050,854 of record JAKKZJ010000013.1, read on the forward strand.
GGTAAAGATTATTACTACTACTACTACTACTACTACTAATAATAATAATAATCATTAATGCAGTAAATAAAAACAGAAGAAATTATAAAATTAGAGGTTGTAAATGAAAAACAAAAATGAGAACAAAAAATGTATATGTGTGTAAGAAAAGTTAGAAAGAAAATATACGCAAATAAATAATTCAAAAATACAGTGTATGAAATTATGTCCTTTGCTGCTGATTTGGGGGCGGGGTCACGGATGAGCTTGGTTTGTGATGTCATTAAAACGTAGAACCTGCATGCTAATTTGGTTAGAAAATGAGGAAGTCAGTTGAGAGTCTGAGACTGAAATCTCACTCATATGTGCTAGTTTACTAGCAAGTTACTTAACCAGCTAGCTAATTTAGCTAATTTTAGTGCTATTAGGAAGTTAAGGATGGCAGGAGGATTATGGGGCGTTACCGGATTTGCATATTCATGCATATTCATAGATGTGTCAATTGTCACAGGTGCCTCGGTTATTTTCCAGCTGCTGTGTTATTTACGTTTTAATGCACTTTTGCATTTCATGTTTTCAGTTTTATTTCGTGTGCATCTTATCTTACGCAGGAATCCTATCGATGGTTTAAAAAAAGGAAGAAACTGGTTTGACAGAATAGTTAGCGAGTCTGCAGGTTTCTGAAGAAAGATGTTTATAATCGCTTGCTGCAACTTGTGTAAAAATGTACGATACACACAGAGAAGATTGTACAGGAGGAATTTAATAATAATCATATTTTTAATCAGTGTTAATAATGTGATGTTTCTTTGAGTCGGGCTGTGTGTCACATCGCGCTCAGACACACCCAGTCATTAACGAGTGTGTGGCGTTATTTGAATAAAAGTTGATGGAAGGAACCGGGCGAGATATTGTTAAAAATCATTACATGCAAGTCTGTGCACAGTCGGCCGAGTCAGCACGCTCCTTCCCTCGGGCGTTTAAACACGTCTGTTCACTCCCCCGCTGTGTGTGTTAAGATCTCTGAGCTCTGATAATACATATGTAGCACATACCTTTTATTTTACAAACATAACGACATAAAGCTGTGACTTAATGATAATTTATTTAACCCCAGGTTTCTTGTAAAATAAAATTCTGTCTTGTGATTGGTCCGAACAGCAGCTCTGACCGTAGTGCAGGTTTGTAAACGAAATGTTATCGTTTCTATAGTAACAGCTCATTCACAGGAACTTAAACTTCGATGTGAAGTCTTCTGTAAGGAGATTGTAAGTTTATGCAACATTTATGGAAGGAGTCTCCAGTGTCAGCGCTTTGTAACAGTCAGCTGCAAGTTTTCCGACGTCTTCAGACAGCTTCTTTGCGGTTTCTCGATAACATGATGCCCTATGTTTTTTTGTCTTATTAACTTCAAGAGAGAGAAACAACCGAAGCTGGTGAGGAAACGACAGTTTATAGCTGCTGTAACGTAAGCGACAACAGGAACTAACTTGTTTCATGGACATTAAATGTAACTATAAACAGAGAGAAATTATGGTGTGTCATTCTTTAACAAATCATACAGTGTAATCCTCGGCAAAATGCTGTGGTGTGAAGAGGAATACAATACTTCAGAACGTGCTGATGGAGGAAAATAAATTTCTCGTCGCCTCAGTAGTGATGAAGCACCGCTGCAGTTAGCACTAAATTCCCACTCGTCATTTACAATCCACTCATTCATCTGGCAGCTGCTTTTCTCCAAAGCCATTTGCAAGTGAAGCAGAATCTAATCAAGCACAAAGCTGTTTAGGGCGAAGCTCGAGGGACGAGCACCGGCTCTCTGCCAGGCCAACAATCTGGCCCTGCAAGAGAACTTCTTTTTTTTTTAAATCTATTGTTGTCATGTGAAAACCGCCAGGAGAAGTGAAGAGTATAATTTGTCCTTAGAAAAAAAGGAAATGTGAGAAACTGTCTCCTGTTGTACTGAATATCAGTTAAATTAGCTAAAGGCACTAAAACATGTCTGTGCATTTCATTGTAGCTCTGAACAACAAAACAAACTCTGACAAAAACAGCACAATGCGATTGGAATTGCAGAAGGGTTCTTCAAGGGTTCTTCAAGGGTTCTTCAAGGGTTCTTTAAAAGCTCTTAGCCTCCTAAAGGCTTTTACATGGAACTCTTAATGATAAGAAAACACTGGATTTCTACAAAGCTTTTTTTCATTCATTTGTTTTGGAGTGTACACTCTTACTAAAGGGGTTCTTCGAGTGGATAAATAAGGATTATTAGCTAAGAATAAAGTTTCTGCTTGTAACCTTGGAACGCTTTCTAATAGACAAACACTCTGTTGTATGAGGAAAACAATTTGCTAGTTACCTATTTCATTTATTTATTTATTAATACTTTTGTGAGGACCTGGTTTTTGACATTTTTTACAGTATCTTGTTTAAATTATTTATTATTTATGAGCCGACTTGCATTCAAATAGCATAAGAATGTGTCCATATGAGAGAAAAAAAAGTATTAACAAATTGTTTAAACTCTTTATTTGTGATAAGTGTAGCTTATTTTGTTGCTGAGTTAGCGTTTTTTCAGCGCGCGTCAGTCGGCGTGCTGTCGAGTGATTTATGCCGGTGGAATTCGTGCACAGCGTCTGTTTAAGGCTCTCAGGCGAGCTATAAGGAGAACCCAGTTTACCACCACAGGATCCAGAGATCATGTGATTTCTGAGTTTGTCTGTTTGGCGATCAGGAACACGCTCTAATCAAACAGACGTTTGGCAGATAATTTTAGAGTTCCAGCTGTCACTCCTGCTTTCGTAACCACGGCTCCGTGAACATGCAAAGACTTCTGGCTGAGTGTTAGAGAAAACACGGCCTCTCCTTATTAAACCAAACACACACACACACACACACACACACACACACACACATTAGTCATGCATATATACTCTGTCAAATAGTGTGTGTTAAGGTATTAAGATACAACCACAGGACAACCAAAAGTCTGCACACTCCACAAACGTGGGTGAGACGTCCAAAAATCCTGTGTGGAATTTTTCAGAGATTATGTTTGAGTCTCAGCAAACATGTGAAAACTGTTCTGTGGTCTGATGAGACCAAAATGAAACTTTCTGGACTTTCTGGACCGAGTACACTGTTGTGGTGGTAGCGTCGTGTTCAGCGTTACTCACGCTTGTCCTGTTGGCTGTTTCTCGGACTAAACCCCTCTTTACCTGGACACTTTTGAACTTTTGGTGGATGTTCTCCTCTAGGCAGAGTCACGGTTGATAATGGATTTAATGTCACTCTGTGTGTGTTTTTAATAATCAAACCCTGATTAATACTTTTCCAGAGCTTTGTCCTGGACTTGTTTTGATTGCTCCTTGTTCTTCTTGGTTTTGATATGTTGACTAACATACTCCAGGAGCACGTGTATTTATTTTGAAGTCATGTGACACTTTAATTACACGAAGCTTGACCCCATTCAGCTCCTTACGAGACTTCTGAGTGTAACACCAGAACTAATATGTATACGTAATACGAATACTTATGCACAGCAGTGTATTATACATAAAACACACCTTTAGCATAATGGTGTATTAAGACAAGCCAGTTTCTTTTATTTACACGATTAACAGTGTGCAAATATTCGCTCTTTCACCGACTCGGATATGAAATGAATAAACAGTGGTACTTTTTTAAGACACACAAAACTATAACTGCACAAAGTGAAAATGATGTTTGTCAGGTTTGTTGTTATGTATTTGTGTGTAAAGTCTCTAAACCTTTTCCTTCTGCAGCTCACTAAAGAGAAAGAACACGGCAAACTGAACCCTCGGCCTGGGAAGGTGAGTCGAATCACTAACACACACCTCTATAGACTAACACACACACCTCTATAGACTAACACACACACCTCTATAGACTAACACACACACCTCTATAGACTAACACACACACTTCTATAGACTAACACACACCTCTATAGACTAACACACACACTTCTATAGACTAACACACACCTCTATAGACTAACACACACACTTCTATAGACTAACACACACCTCTATAGACTAACACACACACTTCTATAGACTAACACACACCTCTATAGACTAACACACACACTTCTA
>JAKKZJ010000013.1:23080125-23093437 GCA_033441845.1 Pangasius mekongensis
CAGAAACACCACACACCACACACACCCACACCCCACAACACACCACAACACAAACACCCACACACACACACACACACACACACACACACACACACACACACACACACACACACACACACACTCACTACAGCCATGACGCTGCTGTTCTTTATTCGTAGTGTGGTGTTATGAAGCTCTTTAATCATTGCAGTGGTAATTTTAGTGATATTTTGGCATTAAGTCACACAGTTCCATCTTCATCCTCAGAATCAGCAGAACTTACACTTTCCACTGTAAGGCAACGCATCATCAAGACTGTAAAGATATAAATGTTCAGGATTTTCTCCAAAACTCTCTACTTGTGCGTGATTTTGATAACAAAACGAACAAGTTTTGCTCACTGGTCCTGATTAGCATCATAGCGTCTCTTGGGAAGATTTGTCAAAAGCTTATGTATATATTCTAATTATTTATACCATGTCACTGTTGAATTCTGGATTCTGATTGGTCAGCTATAAATGAATGCGCTTGTTCTAAGATGTTATCGTTTCTATAGTAACAGCTCATTTGTACAGCAAACACTCGACATATATCGAATATGTTGAAGTTTTGTCCCCTGTAAGGAGATGTTTATGTAACATTTCTGGAAGGAGTCTCCAGTGTCAGTGCTTTGTGACAGTCAGAGGTAAAGCTGTATCTTCAGGACAGAGGAGTTTCTCGAAAAACGACAAGCTGCGGGGTTTTTTTTTGTCTAATTAACTCCTAGAGAGAGAATAAAGAGCGGCTGGTGAGGGAACGACTGTTTATAGCTGCTATAACGTAAGTGACAACAGGAACTAACTTGTTTTGTGAACATTAAATGTAGCTTTAAACGGATAAGTATGACGTGTCATTCTTTAATAAATTTAAATGAAGAGCAACTTTTACTGAATATTTTACTGGAACAGTTGTAATTGTAACCATATTAAATATTTTTCTGTATTCATATTTGTGTAAAAGTAGTTTTAGTAGATTAGGAAGGTTCCAAAATGGCTGCTTGTTTGAGTTCAAACGTAAAAAATAAACGAGAAAAAAGCTGAAAAAAAAAGCACTCTCCTTCAATTGATTTTTTCCCCTAATCTTTAATAATAATAATAGTAATAGTAATAATAATAATAATAATAATAATAATAATGATATATCTAGAATTGTAGAGAAATCAGAGCTCCGTGAGTGCAGCGTTGAAATGATTAGAACGTGAGACTCACGTTCACGCTTGCAAAAAATACCGAGTGTTTGCGCAGCGTCGCTTCCGGATAGACTGTAATCTTCTAACGGTTAATAACGTTAATAGGTAACATGATGATCACGGACAAGTCACGCAGCAGTCAGGATTTATCTAACACGCTGTAGTGATTTCTTGTCACTGTTTTCTGGCAGAATATCAGCGTGATCTGGAGAAGGACCTGCTCAGCGAAACCAGTGGAGAATTCAGTCTGCTGCTCGTGGCCTTGCTGAAGGTACGATAGGAAATTCCACGCAATATTCTATAAAACACAAACTGCTAAAGCATCATTGCTCCAGCCCTTTACGTAAACATCTGTAGAATAAAAACACGATGCTAATATATACTACTCTAGTGCAAAGTACAAACTGTTTCAACATTTCCTCTCTGTAGAAGAAGCACCTGCTCGGTCATGTGGACCAGGATGTTCGAGTAAGTCCATGAGCAAACCTCATGTTAATGTTTTTTTTTGTTCTAACATTGTTCCCTTTGTACATTAACACTGATAACAGGCTAAACGGTGCACAGTGCTGATGCTTGTTGAAAGTTCATTGGCCTCATGCCATGATTTTAGAACAATGTTCAGATAATTGGTTAAAAAGCCACTTAAAAGAGTTGGGTTTTTTATGTTAAAAATGTTGATAAAATGTAGATATTCTTAAGAACTAAGATATTGAGCTACAACAGGGTCTAAAAGTACACTATTACGCACTTTATTTTATCACTGAAGCCAGTTAAAGTTTCTATAAAGTAGTAACATAATTTAACTAACCATGTGCATTAATATACACTCTGGAAAATAAGCAGTAATTCTTGGGAAGAGTGACTTTATGTAGCTGTAGTCATTATGCTCAAAATCCAGATTTCAAGATTTCAAAATCCCACAGGATTTGACAGTTGATATAATCAACTTGGCCTCGATTGCAAATTTGTAAGAATGCCACACAAGCTGGTTCACTTACGAGGCTATAAATGGTCAAAGAAAGGCAATGATAGTGCTTGCAGCTTTTCTTTTAATTCATATGGGAAAAAAATCCAATCAAAATCCAATCAGATCACTCGTACTGGTTAGCATCCCTAAAACCTTTGTTGGAATTTCCCAAAGTACAACAGTGATCACGTTATTTGTAGAATGAAGTGAGTATGACTTTCAACAAGCACTGTAATTGTTGTGTATTATGTTTTTCACCTTCACATCACTCTCTCACAGGTTCTTTGTGAAGATCTCAACAGCACTAAGGCAGATGTGGCACCGTGGATCCAAATCCTGACCATGAGAGATCCTGACCATCTCAGAAGCGGTAATGTGTGGCAGATTTCTCAAAACACAAGTACCAAGAAAAGTTCAAAGTTCACCCGGGAAGCATTTTCAATCCTACCCAATTACTGATGAAGCATTGCGTAGTGACTTGGCAATGAGAAAGAATTGAAAGATCTGAAATTATTTGTGCCAACAGGAAATGTGTGAACTAAACTCTAACCTAGCAACCTGTGTGATCTGGCACTCTTAAGGGTTCCTCAGATTGTCCTCCTGGGAGAACCATTTAACAAAGGGTTCCCTTTCAAAAAAAAAAAAAAAAAGAACCTGTTTGTAAAGCTATAACTGTTAGCCACACAAAGAACCATGAGGACATTGGTAAATACGCACCACATCTCAAAATCCTCCAGTTACACGAGAGTTCTCCATTTTGTTCTCTTTACAGGTTCATTCAAGTTCACAGAATTTAACAAGTTGGAATGTTTTAAAACACAACACAGAGTTCACTTCTAATTTGGGATCTACTTAAAATGCTATAACATTTACGTTACATAGTGATGATGTGATTGTAACAATCTTTCAGTGCTGATTCATGTGGAAGCTGAAAGAGGCCAGCCTGTTACTGCAGATATAGAGAGACACTTTGGCGGAATCTTCTCCAGAGATGTCAGACTGGGCTTACAGATCCTAGGTGAGCTGTTTATGTGTGTATGAGAAAGGAGAATACTGTGATTCTTGTCAAGTGTATAACCAGAAGAATTTCCTGTATGATCTCTCCTCAGTGAGCTCCATCGAGGATCCTCATCACTACTTGGCCCAGAGAATCCAGACTATGAAAGTAAGCCATCTTGGATGATGAACACTGAAGAGATGTACAGCTTTGAATGGGGTTTTACCAGTCAATTGGGATTAACTGTCAACAAGAGTTTAGCCGTTTTTTGTTGTTGGTTTTTTCTGCTGTAGTAAAGGTATAGTATAATAATATAATTCTGGGTCAAGGACTGTATAGCAAAGACGTTGTGTGTTGTTGTTGTTGTTGTTGTTCAGGGGCCGGTGATGCAAGGACTAATAGTGTCTCACAGCGAGGAGGATCTGCTGGCTGTTAGAGCAGCATACAAGAAGGAAACGGGAAGATCTCTTTACACCACCATACAGGTCTTTCTCTCTCTCTCTCTCTCTCACATGGTTGCTCAATTGTTTGCATTAGTCATTCATTTCTGATAATAACTTCCACTTCTGCCTTTACCAGAAGGTACTAATATAGTCTGATAAGCATTGCTTGCTCGACCGTGAAGTTCTGACTGTTGTATAAAGTTATTTTGAGTCTTAAAACCATCAACCCAGCTGTACCCCGGTATATGAGAGACATGCCCAAGCTATCACAGCTGGTGTGTAGCCACAATTGCACGATTGCAAACAATCACTGATACCCAACCCATTGAGGTGCCCTTTTAGAATGACGTGTACGCTTAGCTCCTTCCGGAAGTGGTCTCTCATCGGGGATTTGGCTTTAACTTGGGAGACCTCGGTGTTGTAGTATCTCAGCTCTGCAGCATTATAGGTAGGTCATCACTGAGGTCTACTGAAAAGCTATGTGTATGTGATTCCATATTTGCGATAACGCAATCCTTTGATGCTGCTGATGACTGAGTTTAAGTCGTTTTCGCTAGGCCCTTGCCCTACTCAGAAGTGTGCGGTCTAATCCTTAAAGGAGGGTGATGCTGCTTGGACACATGAAAGTATGCCAAAAGCAGCTGCCAGTTGCCCAGCTTTTAGGAACCATGAAGAACCCTACATTTATGATTTGCAGGCTTTTCATCAGAAGGGTCTAGACTGTTAGTTGTTGGTTCCCATCACCAGTTTTTGAACAAAGAGTTAGACAACTGCACAGATAATGTGAATTCCAGCTGCAATAGCTAGTTGTTGCTTTTTTGATTGGCTATTCTCAGTGCCAAAGGAAAGACCTAGGATGACCAGTAACCTGTTCACAAGTGCAAAAAGCCACCAAAACCCATGTTTGCAAAACATTGCCTAAGGTGGGTACATGCTTTCTGTCAAGGTGTGCTCTCTTAGCCTTTGACAGAAGGGCCACTCCAATCATTTTATAAGTCAAGCCTCTTGCTTTACCTCTCCATGGTCACACGTAGTAACTGACCTATGACCTTAGGTCAATAAATCGACAATGTCTGGTGCTCAGAGATTAGCTGAGGGGAAGCTGCCACAGTTGGGTCCTTGAGCAAGACCCATAACCCTCAGCTGCTCAGTTCTATCCTGTCTCTGTTGTATTGCTTTGGATAAATGTAAATCCTGACCTTTTCTTTTAAGCTTCACTGCTTTGGAGCTCTACTGAAGTCTACATTAAGTCAAAGGCCAAAGAGAGTTCACTCTGACCGAATGCAGGAGAACACAATCTCTGACAAAACTAAGCTGTAGAAGCTTTATGAAGTTGTGATGAGATTGATCATTCTGGATCATTTCCTGTTCATTGCCATGAAGTCATTGTGTGGTCTTGAAGCAAAGTGGGATTCTTGAAGTAGGAGGAGACATCGTATGTGCCCAAATCTTTATACCTCCTATATAGTAATTTAAGAGGCATTTATAGTACAGGTAGCAAGGGGATTATAATTTAATTAAATTACTGTCTGTATGTACATGTTTTCCCAATGACTAAAGCAAAATCCAAATTGCTCCAATGGTGCGTCTCAATCAGCTCGCTAGTTCAGTAGTCAGGGCGCTGATCAGGGAGGCGGCCATTTTAAGTGCTGTCTCAATCACAAAATCCTTCTAGTGCACTGGAACATTCGCTCCTTAAAAAATCCCACAATGCGCCACAAAAAAAAAAAAGGTAGCATCGATGCTCACTATGTTTCCTTACTGGAAATGACGTCATATTTTCCGAAGGCGGACGAACTCTCAGCCAACTTCATCTGCAAATTAGTAAGTAAGGAGCTTGTTATCGTTGCCGTAGCTCTCAGATGATTACTTACGTTAGCGATTTTTAACTTTATTTGACGTTCTGTATACGGTGTGTTTGAGTCCAATGACTTATAAGTGTTTAATGATTTAAAAGAAATCCACTAGCGAGCCTACGATCCTGCTCGAAGCGCCAGGACAGAAACACGTGTGAGTAAGCTAAGAAGTTTATCCGACATATGATATAATGTCAGAAAGATATCGGTCCTGCCTCTTGGTGATAAATGCCAGTGGTGACGTTTACAACGCGAGTACGTAGTCATAATGCAAGAAATTGAGTCATCAGCGTCACAGTGTGTAGTGAGCCAGGGTCCTAGTGCCCGAACTCCTGTATTCGATCTACTGATTCACCACCCAGGGAGCTAGCGAGCTGATTGAGACACGTCCTAAGAAAACATTATTATAATGAGACATATAATGCTCTACTTTGTAGGTAGAATTAATGTTTATGACACTTTCTCTACAGGATAAGTTCAAGGGGGACATCCAGCAGATTTTGCTAGCAATATGTCGTTCTGAAGACTAAGAAGGCTACAATAATATACTTGTCATGTGAACAAAATGAATAAAGTTTAAAAGCTGTGAACCCTTCAGAATTGTTTTGCATAATCATTTATCGCCATAATGCACTTTACTAGACTATAGTACAATGCTAAAGTAGATTTTTAACTTCACTTTTAGCAGCACTCACTTTTATGAATAAAAAAAAACAGCTAGGACATAATTATTAATAATTCTTACTGGTTTCTAATAGCTTTCAGTCGTTAACTGTAGCAGGCAAACGACTATGTTTGTTAGCGTGGATTTTAGCTACGTGGTTACTTCAGCATTAGCAATATTGTTTTATATAACCATAAGATTATTTCAGTATGTTTTTTACTAGCATCATCAGATCAGGATGAACATCAGGGCTTTTAAGATACACACAGAATTTAAAGCTTAAATAAAGTTTAAACTGACATTTTCTGTCTATCTATAAAATAGTTATACATTGTACTATTATGCTAAAAATAAGAGAGAAAATAAAGAGATAAAGAAATTCTCAAAAGAAAAGAAGTCACCAGGGTTCTTAAACCAATTTTATTTTTGAGGCACAGTTGGCTCATTACAAAGCAATTTCTATTACATGACCTTGAAGAGAATTTGATTTTTTTTTCCTCAGGAGAGGTAATGAATCATTAAACAGGAAACAAAGTCTGTGTGTGTGTGTGTGTGTGTGTGTGTGTTTATGAAGGTATGGTTGGTTAATAAAACAGTAGTGTGTACAGAATTGCTCACTTATAGAAATAAAATCACGTATCAGTGAACAGTTGTTTTTGATCTACTTAGATATTACTTACTGTATACTTTTTATACAACATTATTCTGATGTCTCAGATTGACAACAAAGACCTTAATTAGCAACGTTTTTGTGGTTGAGGAGACCAAAGCATGGCTGTTATATGCGTAGGCTGTAAAGCTAATTACACCTCATTGCTGCTGAATTCTGGATTCACAAGATGTTTTAAATTCATTTTCTGTAACATCAAGTCTGACAGTAGTGCAGCTGCAAATCACAGGTTTCTAATAATGCGCTCGTTCGAATACATTATCATTTCTATAGTAACAGCTCCTTCACTTTTGTTTTATTAACTTCAAGGGAAAGAAACGAGAGAGAGACTGTTTACAGCTGCTGTAACGTAAGTGAGAAGAGAAACTTGTTTTGCAGACGTTCCGCAACATGTACTTAAATGTAACTGTAAATGGATAAAAAGTGGTATAACATATAAAACACACGGACTCATGCTATTGGAAATTGTTCAGTTCCACAATAGATAAAGTAGAACCGGCAGCGTACAGGTGATCAGATCAGGGTGAACGTCAGGGCTGCTGGATCGTGTCGTTCTAGGAGACATGGAAGTTTTGTTAAAAGCTACTGTAATGTTGTAGTATTGTTGTATTGTAGTAGCTGTAGCTGATGGAATCTCCATGGTAACGTTTGTTCCCATTGTCGTTGTGTTGTCCAATAAAGTCACAGAAGTCGACCTCCATGGAGTCACAGTGGTGCCATTTGGTGTCATCATTGTGATAGTGCCGTTTGCAGGTATTGTGGCGGTCGATGGCATCACGCGAGTGGCATTTGGTGGCATCGCTGTGGTGGTAGTGTTTAAAGGTACTGTAGATGTTCTACGTGAAGGCATCACAGTGGTAGCATTTAAAGGTCTAATGATAGTGGTGGCATTCATCACCGCTGGAGTGGTGGTGATGGATGGCATGAAAGTGGTGGCATTTGGTGGCATCACTGTGGTGGTAGTGTTTAGAGGTACTGTAGATGTTCTATGTGAAGGCATCACAGTGGTAGCATTTAAAGGTCTAATGATAGTGGTGGCATTCATCACCATCGGTGTTGTGATGTTGTTCGATGGAATGAAAGTGGTGGTGTTTGATGGCATCCTTGTGGTTCTAGGATTTGAAAGAACTGTAGTAGTGACATTTAAAGGAACTGTGGAGGTGACATTCATTATCATTGGTGTGGTGTTGTTCAATGGCATCAAAGTGGTGGTGTTTGGTGGCAACACTGTGATGGTAGTATTTAAAGATATTCTCGTAGTGGTAACATTCATCATGGTTGGAGTGGTGGTGTTTGGTGGCATCGTTGTGGTTCTAGGATTTGGAGGAACTATAGCCGTGAAGTTTGAAGGAAGTGTAGTGGTGATGTTTGGAGGAAGTGTAGTGGCGATGTTTGGAGGAAGTGTAGTGGTGATGTTTGGAGGAAGTGTAGTGGCGATGTTTGGAGGAAGTGTAGTGGTGACACTCGTTACCCTTGAAGAGGTGTGGTTTGTTGGTGTCGTTGTGGTTGCATTTGATGGAGTTGTGTTATTTGTGGTGCTGGCTTTTGATGGCATCATCGTGGGGATGTTCATTGGTCTAAAGGTTGTTCCGTTAGTTGTTATCAAACGGGTTGTTGCCTTTGTAGTTGAAGAAGACTTTGTGTTTGTTATCTTTGAGGAAATAATAAAACACAATCAGCCGTTTGAACCAAAGCGACTATGCTGTATAAGTACAGATTTTTTTTTTGTCCTTGTTTTGTTTCATCATCTATTTATTATGTTCTGTTGGGAAACTTTTCTCCTCTCACACTTTGTAGGAAACGTTTGTATCTGGCAGTGAAGTGACCTGCTTTACTGTAAAGCCCTGTTTATAGCCCAGGTTTATAACCACTGGTACAGAAATCTATTATATTTTTGTTATATTTGAATTTTTCCTTGCCTTGTGTCATTGATGGATTGTAGTATTTCCCAAAACGTTGTCCCTTTCTCAATATCAATAACTGCTAAAATAGTTTCCAGTTAGTTAATAGTTATCCAGGAAGAATACACAATATATGTAGCCAAGCGATGGAGCGGGAAACTTTTACACACAATCGATAAGAGTAATAAAATATGTGTGTCAATCCTATCACACAAATTATCTCTGACCTTTCTATCAAATCTGCCGGTCTTACGATGTGTGTAAACAACATTTTGGCACAAATGAAAGTCTTTAACTTCAGATAACTTCAGTAAATATTTCTGACGTCACCTGGCATCATACAATAATTGCTAATTAAACTGAACTTTCAAGTGTTACAAGACTGAAGGTCAGATAACAGACTTTTTTTGGGATGTTTGGGAAATATGTGTGTATAAATGAGTTCCTTATGTTAAAGACCTTAGAGAATACATTCAGAAAAATGTTAAAAATTTGTGAAAACAAAAATACTGAGTTATACTGCTTATTAGTCGTTTATTGAGACATTTATTGAGAACCATATAAAAGCAAACAGTACTTGAACTTGCAGAATAATAAGGTTCTATCAGTTTTTCGGCGGTGGGCGGAAATAAATGTTATAACCGTATCAGAGTTCTCATTTGTACATTGTAAATGTAGATTACATACTTTAGCTAGTTTTGCTAGCTGCTAAAGCATTGATGCTTCCTATCCAAAAAGGAAGGTGGAAGGTTTCCCCCCAGATAGAACCTAATAATAATAAATCAGACACATTGTGTGGATTTATGATTAGATAGATGTGTGTGTTTTACCTGGATCGTGGAGAAGCCAGCCAAGGCCAAGACGTAGAACAGCACAGTTGGTAGCTTCATGGTGTGAAAGGCAGTGAGAGCACAGGTGCTTCAGACAGTTCCTCTTTATGCAGTCAGTCCACCAGAGCTCCTTAGAGGAGTTAGATGTTTGGCGTGAAAGCTTGTGTCCAATGCAGGTGGCCTTTTTTAAACACACAGAAAAGAGTGGACACTCCCCAGGAGCTTAACGTCACGCCATATCTAATGTTGGCATAATGATTTTTTTGCAGTACACACCGTCCATACTCCTCCTCTTTTTAACTACCCTGAATATTCACGCATCATTAGTCTCATTTCCACTGTAAGGCTGAACACTTCTGAGTATGCAGGGTCACCATTGTAGTGGCAATAACACCTGGACCTGGTTTGGCATGAAGTTCACAGTTTCTTTACAAGAGTTAGCTCAGGTTTTATCCACGGTTTGTTGTGGAACGGCTTAATAATCTTGGATTGTTTCAGCTTTTCCTCATTTTCCATTTCCTCATCTTCCGTTCTCAAAGGTAAAATGGGAAATATGAAAGATCCAAATCTAAAAAAAAGGCACCTTTTTTTCAAACTCGTTTCGTCCACACATGAAAAGGTCACCAGCAGGGGGAGATGTGAGGATTTGAACAGGGAAGATGCAGGGAAAATAGCTAAAAATAGCTAAAAGACGTCATAAAGACAGTATCACTGGAGCCCTATATGGATGCCATTGTTAAGATATTTGATGATGGAATGACGTACGCTGATATGTCTGCCAATCTGGCTCAAATCGGTCTAAAGACTCAGCCGTGAGCGTCCGCAGGTTTTGCTAATATGATAAGATTTGAAATTTCTTCCGGGTCAAAACACAAGAACTGTCAAAATGTACACTGGTATATAAAATTATAGGCAAATATTCGAAAACATCATACTCTAGAGTCTAGATTGTCCACTAAAATAGAGCAAATGCTATTTTTTAAAATTAATTCATAGCCAAGGCATTAAATGGGTAAATTCATAAAAGTAATTTTTGATTTTTCTTTTTCTATTTTTTTTTTAAAACAGATATGGATTGAATGGATGATACCTGGATTCTCCATGTCATAACGTAAATATTTACTGACTGGTTTTGCATTTATCACTTCCCCTTAAAATGCCCGAGACCTTGTCATGGTCAGCAGAAGATCCTCATGTTGGCCACATTTGCACGAGAGCACATTCAGGTGTTAAACACTGACCCTGTCGCTCATCCAGTGTTTACATTCATAACTCGCGTTTTTAGGTTTTATTTTAGATTGGTCTCGTTGAAATTTACAATCCACCTAAAATGATTTTAGTATTATCCATTAACTGTCCTGTCTGTGGCACTCAGACAAAACATTCATAGAGCGATAATAACGCTAAATAAACACAAATGGGGAAGTGAGCACCAAAAAAGTGAGCAAATCAATGGAACATCATCAACAAATAGTGTCACTTTTTAAAATCGCTGGTCACTTAAAGGAGGTAATTAGTATTTCAGCAGAATGTATTGAGTTGTGAATGAGGATTTTATGAAGCTGAAACCTTGTAGAAGGGCTGTTATATAGCTCTGTTATATTCCAGAAAGTTTTCTGGACACATTATTAAGCCAGTACTCTTGCATACGTATATGGTCAGTAACCTGTTTGTTTTGTTTGTTTGTTTAGTGTGTCTAATCTCACTAATTTACATGCCACACTGCTGCACACATTTGCATCCTCTGAGCTATCCTCTGATCTTATTGTGTTTTTGCATATGGGTAAATCCTCGGACATGTCTGAAAGTCTAGACTCTGCATGCTTTTTTTATTTATCTATTTTTACTTCCATATATACTGCTAACTTTCTTTTTGTATTCTTGTCATATCAACACTACCGCTGTTATATTTATACATGCAGTACTGTGCACATGTCTTAGGCACATTTAGTCTCCTCTGAAAGTATTGCAACAGCAAGGCCAATTCTTTTGTTTTTGCTAAATACTGAAGACATTTGTGTTTGAGATCAAAAGACAAAAGAGAATAGATCAGAATTTCAGCTTTCGTTTCCCGATATTTACATCTAGACGTGTTAAACGACTTAGAACATGGCACCTTTTGTTCGAATCCACCCATTTTTCAAGCGATCAAAATATTGGAGCGTGTGACTGACAGGTGTTCCTTGTTGTTCAGGCGTTTCCTGTTAGATTGATTATTTAAACAATTAAAAAGGATAAACCAACATGAAGACCAGAGAGCTGTCTTTGCCGGCTTGATACCGCTATCGCAAGCAAGGGATATGCAACCAACCATTAGGTGTTATTTACTTTTATTTACTTTAAGACTATTTGGTCCTATACTTTTGCTCACCTAAAAATTGGGTGTTTCTGCCACCAAAGGTGCCACGTTCTAATTTGTTTAACACGTCTAGATGTAAATCTCAGGAAATGAAGCCGAAACCGACAACCTTTTACTTTTTAAGAATGCATCAGTAGTCTCAGGTACAATTTGTGAGTTTTATCAGGAAACTGGCTGGTAAGATCTTCTTTAATCATGTTGGAGAATCTGCTGCGGTTCCTCTGAAGACTCTGACTGTCGCACTCACTTCTGTTTTTGCAAATAGTCCCTGACAGCCTTCATTACGGGTTTTTTTTTTGTTGTATGAAATGTCGTCTATTACATAATAATTTCTTTACTGATATACAAACATTTTTTTTGTAACTTTTTTTTTTAATCAAAAGTTTCTATAAACATCTATAAGAGCGTTTGTATTTAAAAAATTTAAGGTGCCTTTTGCACCGTATTTACCTGCACATGTTATCATGCTGCTGTAACACTTTAATTTCCCATTTATAGATAAATAAAATTATCTTAACTAAAGTTTTCATCCCTGTAGCTGCTATATGATCACCAAATATTTTGAACCCAAACATTATTTTTGTAAAGTGATTAAACATATATTCTTAGAATTATAAATAATATAATTATAAATATTTCACTGGTTTAGAAGAAATGGAAATATGAAGTTGAGTACAAGTTTATTAATAGAATGCCATTTTCCTATACACATACACAAGTATCATATTAAGCATTGAAATATCTGAATTATTTCTCTAAATAAGAATAATGTTTCTTACATTTTTTTTAGAAAGCAAACAAGTCTATATAGTGACAGACAAAAATATAAATGTATATAATTTCTAATAATTAATGATTTTTTTTTTTGACCTAACAGATTTAGCTTCGATTCAGATTAAATGTTAATCTCATGTGTTTAACTTGTTTTCAGTAAATTTAAAGTTCATTTTCACAGCAGATAAATCAGAGCAGGTAGAACAGAGGTTATTAGCAAAGCTTTCACACCTGGACTGCTGTTGAGAAGGCTGGTATTGCTCTGAGGTGAGACGTTGGTGGTAGATGGTGTCATAGTGAAAGGGCAAGATTGCATTGTGGTGGTGGTAGATGATATTGATGTGCTGGTGTTAATTTGTTTCACGGTGGTAGATGGCATCGTAGTGGTGGTGGTAGATGGCATCGTAGTGGTGGTGGTAGATGGCATCGTAGTGGTGGTGGTAGATGGCTTCATGGTGATGGTGGTGGTAGATGGCTTCATGGTGATGGTGGTGGTAGATGGCTTCATGGTGATGGTGGTGGTAGATGGCTTCATGGTGATGGTGGTGGTAGATGGCTTCATGGTGATGGTGGTGGTAGATGGCTTCATGGTGATGGTGGTGGTAGATGGCTTCATGGTGATGGTGGTGGTAGATGGCTTCATG
>JAKKZJ010000013.1:23096601-23118202 GCA_033441845.1 Pangasius mekongensis
TAAAGTTTTGAGACCCATAATCCAAAATCTAGAGTGCAAACAAAATAAACAAGTTGCTGCTATAACTCGTAAAGCAGTCGTCTGTAAAGTGAGACATAAAGCATTATATACAGCACTCAGTGTTTGCCGTTTGTTTGTTGACTTGGATTTGTGCTTTGGATCGTTATCATGCTGGAAAGTGAAATTTTCTTCATCTTCAGCTGTCTAACAGAGGCCTGCATGTTTTGTGCCAAAAATTGGTATAGATTGGTATTTGAAGCTATCCATCTCGACTAGCACCTCAGTTCCAGCTGAGAATAAGCAGCTCCATAGCATGATGCTGCCACCACCATGCTTCACCATGGGTATGATGATCTTTGGGTGATAAGCTCTCTAGTTTTTTTGTATCTAATAGCCTATATCTTTTAGAATTATGTCCAGATTTAAGTTCTACCTAGGTCTTATCAAGCCATAAAACATTTTTCCACATGTGTTGGCAAAAGTTAGTTGAGCTTGGATTTTTTATTTTCTTTTGTTACAAAGGGCTTCCGTCTAGCCACCCTACCCTATAGCCCAGACATGTGAAGAATACGAGATATTATTGTCACATGCAGGGAATGACCAGTACTTTCCAGATGTTCCTCCAGTTCCTTTAATGGTGCCGTTGGTCCCTTGGCAGCCTCCTGATAAGATTTCTTCTTGTCTTTTTTATCAATTTGGAGGGACGTGCTGTTCTTGGTGATGTCACTGTGGTGCACACAGAGCCGTACTTTTCCACAGTGAGATACCAAACATGCTTTGTAAGCTCTTTAATTACGTACCCATTGTGTGTATACTTATGCAACTAGGTTATTGTAATTTTTTTCCCCCTAAAACATTTCTGTTTGTTTTTCACATTTGCTATATCACATTAAAGGTGGAAAAAGGTCTGACATGATTTAGCTTGGTTTCACTTTTTACATCATAAAAACCTGCCATTTTTAACAGAGGTGTAAACTGTTTTTATATCCACTGTAAATGCTTACATCTTTCCACGTATTCCAGTTACCGATTACACCCCCAAATAACATCTCAGACATTTTAACAAAGACATGTCACTGCTATAACGTTATGAAATGCATAATCCAATCAGACAGATTCATAGAAATGATAGGAACAAAATAAAATTAAATATTCTAGTTACAGCTGCAAACTGCCAAAACTGTGCTGAAACAAATCCAGTCTCCGTATTGGCACTTCTCATCCTAATTTACACTGCCGAAGCGTTCAGAATCTAAACAAACCTGCACATCCTGTCATTCTTGACATTAGCCCAAACGATTTAAATAATTTAAACGATTTCAAGTAAATTAATGTGGATTAATTCATTGGAAGACGTACGTGTGATGTTAAGAAGGTCACAAGTACCATGAGGCGCAATTCCAGAGTCTTCATCGTGTGAGAATAAAAGCTCAGCTTCCTGAAAAGACAGTTAGA
The DNA here is from genome assembly GCA_033441845.1 of Pangasius mekongensis. Classification (NCBI taxonomy): domain Eukaryota; kingdom Metazoa; phylum Chordata; class Actinopteri; order Siluriformes; family Pangasiidae; genus Pangasius; species Pangasius mekongensis. The sequence goes on from JAKKZJ010000013.1 coordinate 23,098,057, forward strand.
TGTGAGCTTCCAGAGAAAAGAGCCAGCATCATTTGAATAGTAGGTACAGGAAGGACATTTGGCATGCTCAGCGGTAATCCACTGTGATATGTCACGCCATTCCAAAACGCTTCTCTTCTTCTTCATTAATTTAATTTACAAACATTCTTATTGTCTGAAATCATTAAGGATGACACATAACTCACTGTCAGATGACAGCTGTGTGCAGTGGACACTGTCCATTATACCTAAGTGAAACACAGAGTCGGCGGTTTATTAGGGCTTCTGATGATCCCTCAAACTGTCAGCTTTCAATAACATATTCTTCAGTAATGAGAATCAATGTTAGTAAGTGAGGAAAGAAAGTAAAGAAAGAATGTAAGAAAGAAAGAAATGAAGTAAAGAAAAAATAAAGAAACTCATGAGGATAAGTACAGAAAGAAGATAAAGAAAAAAAGCATTCAACTAAGGAAAGAAATAAAGTAAACAAGGAAAGAAAGTAAAGAAAGAATGTAAGGAAGAAACGAAAGTAAAGAAATTAGGTAAAGAAAAAATAAGGAAAGAAAGTAATGAAAGTAAGTGTAGAAAGAAGATAAAGAAAAAGAAAGTATAAGTAAAGAAGGTAAGTAAAGAAAGAAAGTAAATAAGTAAATAAAATATAAAAAGAAAGAAAGGAAAGAAAGTGTAAGTAAGCAATGAAAGTAAGTAATGAAAAGAAAGTTAAACATGCACTGTTTTTATATGTACTTTTCTCTACAATGTACTTTTCTCTAGTTTGATTACTGCCTAAAAGTGTGAGGGCTGAAAAGTTTTCATTATCGTTTGTGCAATATCTGATGTACTCCAGCCTAAAATCACGTTTTATAGCGCAGCATTAATTCTGAGGGAAAACCAGAAACCTCGCAAACATGCAGCTCTGAGCAACTCGCGTAGCTCTAATTAACCCTTAACAAACTCAAACGAAAGCTGCTGACTTCCAAAAAGTTTACTACCTCCAACAAAATGTGTAATGAGCTGCGTTTCTCACGTCTCCGCCCATTATTATGTGCTGAATTTCTACTTTTTGTGCTTGATCCTCCATCACCTGCACAACTGCATGCTCAGGATCATGCAAATTATACACGAAAACAGATTAGTAGGTGACATCAGGGGTTTTTTTTTCTAAAATTGCTCCTAGCCATGAAACTGTGAACATGATCAGTGTGTTTTTATATAAAACTGAAACTAAGCCTCAACAACTTTGCATTTTATGCAAATGCACGAGGCTTCTGTATAAAGCTGTAGCGGCCTCATCGCATGCCTCGTAGGTGTCACCTATAGCACTAGAGCACCTCTAAGAGGCCCATCACCACTTTGGTTCAGCATTAAAAAAAAAAGTGTTATAGTGGTGGAAATCACAGCCCACCTTCATCAACAGTATATTTACTACTGAACTGTTGTATTTATTAGACTGTTTGACTGGTCACATGAATCGAATGCACTCTCAGCCTAAACTGTCCTGGTACCATCAAACGTATACATTTTGTGTCTTTAGTACATTTTCTTTCCCTGTAAAGTGCACCTTTGTGGTGTACCTTTTAAATGTGTACTAAATTCACATTTCCAGGTAAAAGATACAGACTAAAGGTACCTGTTTTAGTACCACCCCCCTGATAGCACAGCACAGGTTGCTACTTCCTGATAGTGTAGGGAGCTCCTCAAAACCTCTATAGCACTAATGAGAAATTTTAATAAAAGTATAATTTTATATTAGTGGAAAGGTCAGGAATAACGAACTCCACGGCTCTAATAAATGGACAACGTATTTATGAACACATTTAATTAACAAACCTTTAAACTGGATTAATTATTTAACTAATCGATACTGGCATGGCGGTGGTACACAGGATTTATATGGAATAAGTGAATAATATCATCTGCATCACTGAATTAAATGGACAATAGTCCAATTAATGTAGACCAGTTCATCGCCATGCGTGCCTTTTATCCGTGAAGATCAATGTCAGTTTAAAAAAGATAATAAAAATCACTACATGATGTTATTTGTTTATGCTGAAGGACACACTAGGTGAGTAGAAAAAAAAACCAAATTTATGCCTTAATTGTTTTCGTCATTCGGTGTCGCTCATTTGCATTTGTTTGCGGAACACGTTCAGTGATGCAGTAACAATGCAAATTTTCCCTTCCTCACATTCTCACACTTGCAGTTCTGAGAAGAACGACTGACAAGGATCACTGGAATCGCTCATTTATTAAACCAATGTAATGATTAATTTTATCCTCATTTAGCCTCATTTCTTTACTGTGAGATCTGAATGGTATGAGGAAGTTGCTCTTAAATTTTACTGCCCATGCAATAAACAAATCTGAGCTTTTTTTTTTTTTAGTAGTCCTAAGACAAGGTTTTGTATGTAATATAGTTTGTGCTCTTGCATTTACTGAGAAATGAAACTTGGCAGAATCATGTAACTGAACATTCGCATATAATCGCTGAAGGGTGGGTGGGAGTGGGCGGTGCTTGCTCTAGCCCCTTATTCACCAGACCCCACCTACCCCCTCATCCCAACCCAAATAATAATAATAATAATAATAATAATAATAATAATAATAATAAAATCATCAATGCAAATTATTCATGGTTTTTCAGTTACACCATGGTATCAGCTTACAGTTTTAATTTCTATGCACATTAAATGCTGAAAAGCACTGCAGTGTCAGCATGAGCATTAAATTACTCTTTTGTTTCACTTGTTAAAACTGGGAAGATTAACGTCATCTGAAATAACTCGTATATTTCCAGCCAGTTCTTTTGTTTTTGCTCTACACTGAAGACATTTGGGTTTGAGATCCAAAGATGAATATGAGTCGATAGATCAGAGTTTCAGCTTCATTTCCTGAGATTTACATCTAGACGTGTTAAACAAGTTAGAATGTGGCACCTTTGGTGGCAGAAACACCCAATTCTTAGGTGAGCAAAAGTATAGGACCTGATAGTTTTAAAGTAAATTAAAATAAATAACACTTAATATTTAGATGCATGTTTCCTGCATGCAATAGCTGCATCAAGCCGGTGACCCACCGAACTGTTGCATTCTTCTGTTGTGTTGCTTTTCCAGGTTTGTAGCGCAGCTTCTTTCAGTCGTTGTTAGTTTCAGGTGTTTCTCCCTTCAGTCTCCTCTTCAGGAGGTGAAATGCTGCTCAGTTGGGTGAAGGTCTGCTGATGGACTCGTCCAGTCTAAAACCTTCCACTTTTCCCCTGATGAAGTGCTTTGTTGTGTTGCAGTGTGTTTTGGGTCGTTGTCTTGCTGCATGATGAAGTTCCTCCCAATTAGATTGGATGCATTTCTCTGTAAATTGGCAGACAGAATGTTTCTGTAGGTTTCTGACTTCATTCTGCTGCTACCACCATGAGCTCCATCATCAATAAAGATTAGTGAATCTGATCCAGAAGCAGCCATGCAAGCCCAAGCCATGACACTACCTCCACCATGCTTGACTGATGAGCTTCTGTTTTTTTGTTTTGGACCATGAGCAGATCCTTTCTTTCTCCACACTTTGGCCTTTCCATCACTTTGGTAGAGGTTCATCTTGGTTCCAGGTGTTTTGTGGCTCATCTCCGTATTTCTCTGTGAATTCCAGTCAGTCCTTCTGATTCTTACTGCTGATGAGAGGTTTGCATCTTGTGGTGTGGCCTCAATATTTCTGCTCTCCAAGTCTTCTTCTAATGGTGTTTTCCTTGGCCGACCTGTTCCATGTCTGGTTGTTAGTACACCAGTGGTTTCTTTCTTTTTCAGGACACTCCAAATTGTTGTAATGGCCCTGATCAATTTTCTCTCTTTTCTCAGATTCAAAATGACTTGGTTTTAGCCCATAGACAGTTCTCTGGTCTTCATGTTGGTTTACCTTTTTTTTTAACAACAAATGCAGTCTTCACAGGTGAAACTCAGGACTCAAGCCAAGAGTACACATTCGGAGCTATTAAGTCTTTAAATAGTCAATCTAACAGGTCACACCTGGGCAACAAGAGACACCTGTCAGTCACATGTTCCAATATTTATTTTTTATATTTTGATCACTTGAAAAATGGGTGGATTCAAACAAAAGGTGTCATGTTCTAAAGTGTTTAACACGTCTAGATGTAAATATCGGGAAATGAAAGCTGAAATTTGATCTATTGTCTTATTTTTCTTTTGATCTCAAACACAAATGTCTTCAGTATATAGCAAAACCAAACGGACTGGCCTTGCTGTTCCAATACTTTTGGAGGGGAATGTGTATATAGTGGTATGCTGGCGCCCTTATCGTGATACACCGTCACAGATGCATATCATAATATACACACTAAAAAAGTGACATATCATGTTATCGCTTTAAACTGAAAGTAAATTAATCAGTAAATGAAATGGATATGGATTAAATTGGATTATTTGTCAGTTATCATTAGATTCTCGATTATTGGATATGGGATGGTGTGAAAGCGCAGATAAGCAGATAAGCAGTTCAAGAGGCAGAGCGTCATGTTTTGAAGATCTTTGTGATAAGGCGAGTGTGAAACAGCGCTTAGTGGATGGAAAATGCACATTTTGCTGACATGTTTGACCCAAAACAAAGTCACTGGACAAAAGGTTACAGCAGCGTGTCCAACAACACGTCAACACACAGTCCAGAGAGCCGAGGAGGTGAATCCGGAGTTACACCAAGGTGTAAAAAGAAAGATTGAATATTCATTTATTAAATATTATTATTTATATTTAAGAAACATTTGATTATAAATCTAATAATGCAAGAATAAACCTGCCATGCACAGAACTGTAGGTAATGATAACTATGATATAACACACTAAACATTTTGAAATGTATGACATCATTTTATTAAAAAATACATTTAAAGTATTCGTTATTTCAGATGCCCCGACGTATTCTCAATTTTTTTGTCCTGTGGAATATTGTGCAAAATGCCACCGTATACAGAGATTTATTAAACAGGTTATCCTTTTGTAGAAAGTTTTTTTTTTTTTTTTTTTTTCAGAGCATCATGTATTCACCTGCCATGTCCTGCCAGGAACTTCTGCTCATTTTAGTTTAATAATGGGTCTAAAAAAACTTTCTTTTAAAATGGTTATTCATGTATTTAGAAATATATAATCTATATAAAATGTGCATAAGCTCCAAAGTAATTAAAGTCATATTTTCATTTTCAATTAGGCTACTATTACATTAGATACAAGCATATGTCAAGCAAGCGATTGTATAATAATAATAATCATAATAATAATAATAATAATAATGAAATAAATGGGAAGGTATAGGTGTATAGGTCTTGTAAAACAGCAGTTATTTAAGTTTCATGCTAGCACACAACATGGAGCTGTTAACATTGCATGTGTACACAGTGGGATTGCAGTGTGTGTTATATTTTAGTTTAGCCTTTAGTTGGTGCTCATCATCATCACAGTCAAAATCACAAACAGCGGCAGGAGCAGGACGTCACGTGACGCGCCAATGCGCACGCTTCCGCCTTTTGCAGGTGTGGTCAAAGCCGTGTCGCCGGAAGTGGCGTTAAATCCGGAATCGGTTGTTGTATTTGTGAAGCTCTCAGTGGTAGAAGATTCAGCAGTTGACTCTACCTTTGTGGAGCTGGAGATGGTGGTGCCAGTGGCGGAGGAAGGCGTCGTTGAAGTGTCTGTAGACTAAAACAGACAAAAAAAAGTGTTTGTGCTGTTCTTTCTGCTTTTAGCTTAAATGTATTTAATATTTGATACTAAATGACTTCCTGTGTGATGGTTATAATAGCATAGGAGCCAAAATCTATTGACTTCAAAGACACACCCAGGGAGCAGGGAGTCATTTCCTATCTGGCATTAGTTACATGATTTAAAACTGAGCAGGAGACTCTCAGGGTCGTGGGTTCGAGCTCCATGTCGAGCTCCAAACCCAGACACTGGGGTTGCATCAGCTGGTGCAGCTACCGCCAGTGCCAGTCCCAAGCTCGTGTGAAATGGGAGTGCTGCATCCGGAAGAGTATCCGGTATAAAACCCGTGCCAAATCAAATACACGGCCCATAAACTGGATCTCCAGGATGGAGAAGGAGGATCTGCTGAGGCGAGCCCTGACAGGAGCAGCGCCAAGAACCACATGACGCTGACTTCGTTTTAGTGTCTTGTACACTGCAAAAACACTTCCTAGTAAATGAACACATCGAGTTATATAGCCTACTACCTCTGTTTATGAGATTTTTATCCGTTTCTAGATGTTTTAAATGATTTTCAAGGTTGAAAACATCTTCCATTCACAGAATGCTGCTCCTTTGAAATATTTATTTCATTATGAAGTCTTATTATTATTTTATAAATGAATTGGCCCATATCTGATTGCTTATTTGCTTGCAGTGAATCTTATCTTTATCTTTATAACCTAGGCAATGACATTACCATGCACATGACATCTTTGGGTTAGTGATAGTACTGCTTTTATTATTTTTATTATTATTTATTGTTTTAATTTCAGTATTTATGTTTTGGCCGCAGCCAAATGATTGATTTTCATATGAGAATGTTTAGCAATTAAAAACAATCTGTCCCTTCCTGTTTAATTTATTAAACACGTGGGACAAATTTACAGCTACTTTGAATGGCATATTTTTTCCCCCTTATCCTAATTTTGCATTTCCTTTTTCCTCCTCAGATAACCAGATGAAACTCATCAGAAAATCCTACATCATTTACATGACTGTAAATAAATGTGTAATAATACACGCTAAATATTCATTAATGCGCTCTGATTAGTTACAGGAATATGGTGCAGTTCGCTTTAATTATTCTAACCAGCAATTATTCATTTCTTAAAGTCAGGCTAATGCGTTTTTAAAATATACTTTTTTAATTGAGTGTTTTTGGGGTTTTTTTGCTAAAAACTTTCTAAAACAGTTCCAACATTGAGGGTAACAAAAAAGGCCAATATTTATATTAAAAACATTTTAAAAATCAGATAAAACACAAATTGTGGTTTCATATTTGTAGTTTTCTCTCTTTATAGATTTCTTTTCCTCTCTTATTTGATGTAAAAGAACTTTTTTCTGATTAAATCTAAAACTGCTTTTTGATGAATATAGTTTTTTAGAGCTCACCTGAGATGCTGACGTTTGAATCGTCGCTGTCACACACAGCGCAGCGAGCAGGAGCTTCATGCTGGAGCGGACCGAGGCGGGCTTCATCGTGTCAGACGCTGCTGTGTGGATGTGTATGGTGTCAAGCTCTGATTTTTCTGGACCTGGTCAGCAGTAATGGAGGTTTCACTTATATTACAGGGCGCCGCCCACTTCTCCCTCACCTGTGGGCAGGAGCTGAATCAGCACACCAATCATCAGGCCAGTGTGAGAACTCCTCGGGTGAATAAATTAGCGCAGGAGGAAAAGTTTTAGGTTTAAAGTCTGGATACAGGTGAAGGTTTACAGCAGTTCAGTTTCTGAATGTTCACAGTGTATGCTGCAGATCAAATAAAATAACAAAACAATATAGAGACAACAGAAATAAACAGACAGAATAGAAAAATAAAATTGGAAAGAGAGCAAATAAAATAGCACTAAGCAAACTTGAAGCAGAACAGGGACACAGTACATTCAGATGAAACCAAATGTTTACATACACCTACGTTATAAATATTTAATCTTCGTTTTTCACAGCTGTACACATTGGATATTACCATGCAGTTCTCTTACGTTGTTCACATCAGAGGTTATTGTAAAACAGTCGATTAGAGACAGATTTATTATTTCAGCTTTAATTCTCTGTATCAGAATTCCAGTGGGCCAGAAGTTTACAAACACCAAGCTGACTGTCTCTTTAAAGAGTTGGAAGATTCCAGAAATGGATGTAATGACTTTTAAAAGCTTCTGATTGACCAATAGTGGTGAATATCGGGAGCACGCATGGCTGTATTTAAGGGCCTTCCTTTAGAGCCAGTGCCTTTTTAATATCATGTGGAAATCCACACAGAGTGAAAGTAGTGGTGGGATCATGACAAAGCCGTGACCCGAGTCCCGTAGAAAACCTGTGGACTGAACTGAAAAGGCATGTCTGAGTGAGGAAGCCCACCAACCTGACTGAGCTACAGCACTTCTGTCATTAAAAAATGGACAAATAAGTATTGTGAGACGCTTGTGGAAGGCTACGACAAGAGTTTGATTGAAGTTAATGCTACTAAGTACTAACAAAGTGAATGTAAACCTTTGACCTTTGATATAGTGAATTAAATCTGAAATAAATCTGTGTCTTAGCTATTATTGTGAAATGAAAGTAGAGTAGAGACCCTCACTGAGTTAACAAAGGACATGTTTGGAAAATGTGAAGAGCTGTGAAAAATGAAGTGTAAATGTCTTTTGCCTAGGTGCATGTAAACGCTTGGCCTCAACTGTAGAAAAAAATCAAATAAAAAGTTCTTTGAAAATACATTTTAATGAAAATAGAAGGCATGTAAAATAGGAATAGAATAGAAAGAATAACAAATAAATAACGTTAAAATGGAAAAATGCTCATTTCAATTTAAAAAAATCAATTTTTTTTACACAAAATATGAAAATAAAATAATAGTCAAAGGTAATTCAATAATAGTAAAAAGTAATTCATATCAAATAAAATCATAAAAGCATAATAAGAAACCCAGAAAAGAAATCTGAGCTGCTCTCTAGGTTAATCAATGACTGGGCAGCAGCCGTGACTCAGCTGAAATCACTGTTTCAGGAGCTCAGTGGCTCCACGTAGCCCAGTGATTATTCTTCCTCTTCAGGAGGACGCTATTACCGCAGAATATTCTTCTAGCTGACAATAACTTAACAGCCTTAGCACCGTCTGAATATGGGTCTGGGTCTGGGTCTGGGTCTGGGTCTGGGTCTGCTAGCCGTGGCAGCTGCCTGAGCCTGAGTTGGTTTAGATGGCGCTAGGCTAGCTACCACACTGAACACACTCTTCCACGCCCTGCTAGTCGAGGCAGAATTCACTATGCCACAGTGCGAGGATTTTATTGACGACCTCCACCTAAGGGCATGTAACTTTAAAGCAACACCCATGTAGCAGGTGCTCTTGCATTTTACTATGCTGCTGTGTCACTGTCATTCACCTGGTGATGTATTCTGAGAGGCCAGAGTGACAGGTAGAGGTAACCTGGCTGCGGTGTGGGACAGTAGATACATGGTGAGGCTAGTCATCGGCCAGTGCATTCTGTCCCAATGGGTCCAATGGCTCTGCTGGAGAGAACCACAATTGGCAATGTGTTGACTAGGTGTTGGCGTAAAGGTCCATTTGAACCTTGTCAAACCTTTCCTAGATCTGGTCTTCCCATGTTTTGAAAGTGTAACCGAAATTTAAGCTACTTACAAGTTCATTTTTTTGGTCTTGAACAAAAAGAAATGGACATGCTGGTGCAGGATCCCTGCAGATTAGTCTTGTTTTACCTTTGAGTGTTCAAAAATTTTGGACAAAGTTTGAACATAACAAGTGGGATCACCCCAGCACTGACTAGAGCTTCGGCGGGGCAGTAGTTAAGTCTCTGAGCTACAGATCAGAAGGTCACAAATTAGTTGGACTTGGCATCACCAAGATGCTACTGTTGGACCTTTGAGCAATTTGGCCCCTTGATGAAGCTCCAATCTCTGGCATTCATTTGAACATAACAGGTGGGGTCTCTCTAACACTGTCTGCTCCAGAGCTGCTTCTCAGGTTTCTCAGGTCACGTCCCAGGAACATGCCAGTAGATGGATTGGTGACTGTAAATTGCCCCTAGGTGTGAATGGCTTACTACGGTTGATTATTAAACCCATACAGTGTGTATTTGTGCCTCACATCCAGGGGTGGACTCTGGGTCCACTGTGACCCTGACCAGGATTAAGTACTTACTGAAGATGGATGTATAAATTCTTCTTCTTAAAGGTTTGCTTTATTCTGGTCTTGACTTAACTGATCCTAAGATTGCTCACCCAGTAAAGGGTTGTGAGCTTTTACATCACTGGAAGTCAGAACTCACATCAGAAGTGCGCATACAACTCAAGGACTATCGCGCTGAGGAGTTCATCCCCTTTCCAAAGCAGCCTGTTTAAAGAACAACAGGGAAATGAACATGAACATGAACGAGGTCACTGGTAAGCTGTCGTAGACCTTGTATCTTCTTCTTCTCTCGGCTTTTCCCTTCAGGGGTCGCCACAGCGAATCATCACTCTCCATCTATCCCTATCTTCTGCATCCTCATCCTGTCGTAGAGCTTGTATGAAAGCGCTAAACAACCAAAAGTGGATATGAGGGTCGCCACACCTCGGCACCTTCATGTCCTTGGGATGAGCAGTGATGTAATGCCAGAAAGGAGGACGATCCAAACCTCCATGGCGTCATCATTCGGCATCGACGGAAAGTATTTCATTATCTTATCCTCTGCTTTAGGTGACATTTTTATTTCTTCTTTAAATGTGAATTGTTCATTACAGTTTTTTTAGTCCTTGGTTTTAAAATATGTGAGAAAAGAGAGATCCAATTTCCAGCTGATTAACTTTATTCAGTCCCAGGTGACAGTGTACATGAAGAGCAAACAAGACGATGAGACGAAATGCTCTACACAATGTCACAAAATCTTTTCACAGACTAATCAAGTCAAAGATCAGAGTTTATTTAAATTTATAGAAATCTGATGCCACAGTGTGCTCTGTGTCTAACGATGAGCTTATCTTTGCACCAGTTTTATTTGTAGGAGAAATTTTTTTAAATAACTAATGAATCATGTGTAATCATGTCTGTATATGTATTTATAAATATATTCATTTATTTATTTGATCATTTAAAAATCCTATTTATTTGTTGGTCATAATAGCGCAAATCACGAATGCTTTAAGATGAAGGATTTTCAAAATTCATATTCAGTCTCTCCCTGTCCTTCTCTCCTTCTCTCCTTCTCTCTGTTTCTCTTTTTCTCTTCACTGCCTCTCTTGTGATTTTCGTCACGGTCGAAGTTCTCCTCTGAGCTCCCGTCTTTTGGATGTTTGACGAATCGTTTCATCCGTTCGTAGTCGCCAGAAATGGCTGAAGTGGTGTTGGACTAAAATAGACAAAAATAAGCACCATTCATACTTTTATTTTCTCTTTTAGTCTGAATATATTTAAAATATATGAAACACTTAGGATAAATCCCTGGAACCAATATTTCAAGCGATATACAGCTTCGTGCACTGCATAAGCAGTGGGACGCCATTTTGGATTCAGGATTATCGGCTCAGTTTCAGCATTTTCAAACAGAAAGATGAATTTTTTAAAAATCTGTATTTGTTTGACTGCTACAGTTTTACTCTGAAATTGTAGCAAATCAAAAAATCTTGAATGTACTATATATATCTTATAATTCTATTTATGAATTTTTTTAATGATCCCTGAAATTAGTGAAGACGCTCAGACATAGCTTATTAATCTGATAAATACTTTTTAATCTTACAAATGTTCCGTAAATTGTCCTATAACCAAATGTCTTACTTATATTATTACAAAATATTATAAAATGTGAATCTTATCCGGTTGTTACTTTTTATTTCTTCATTTTTGTACTTTTGTTAAGTTGTACATTAGTAAAAAAAAATGACGCGCCGTAATAACCGTGTTTTTTGTTTTTAACAGAATGTTTAGCTCTGTTTTGATGTTATTGTAAATATTTGTAAATAGTATCACAGCTACTTGACACAGCAGTTGGCTGATGTTCTTTCCCTCGTCCTAATTTCCCGAATATTCTACACGACTGCATCGCTTTCTGGAGGCATGTTGACGTAAGATTAAGCTAAATATCTAAATCTACCCAGGATGAAGTGGGTCATAGGTTTCTCACTTTACAGATCGTGAGTATAATTTCGTTAGAGCTCACCTGAGATGCTGACGTTTGAATCGTCGCTGTCACACACAGCGCAGCGAGCAGGAGCTTCATGCTGGAGCGGACCGAGGCGGGCTTCATCGTGTCAGACGCTGCCGTGTGGATGTGTACGATCTCAGGTTCTGATTTGTTTCGGACCTGGTCAGTATTAATGGAGGTTTCACTTATATTACAGAGCACCGCCCACTTCTCCCTCACCTGTGGGCAGGAGCTGAATCAGCACACCAATCATCAGGTATTAGAGTCTGGATATCAGTGTGTTCACGTTGGTCTTCACTTCTTTAAATGGACTACACCGTGGTGAAGAAGATCATATGAAATAAAAACTAACTATATAGACACAACAGATATAAAGAGAAGAAGAACAGATGTAGAAATAGAACAATAACGAAAAGACAACTGAAAATAAAATCAGTAAAAACTTTAATTAAAAATAGATAAAACAGAAAAATAAATGTAAAAAAATATAATGAAGTTGAAAAGATGCCATAGATTCTAAAAATATAATAGAAAAAATATGATAAATCACATTAAATAGAAAGCAAGAATAAAATAGAATAGATACCACCAAAGATATAAAAGCAAAATGAACTGAAAATTATATTGAATAAAAATAAAATAGAAAATGAAAACCTACAAAAAAAAAACAAGTCAAATAAAAATAAAAAATGCAAATAGATATAATACAAAAAAGCCAAAATTATGCAACATCTAGAAATATACAATTAGAAAAATAAATTTTAAATAAACTTTAAAACTTTATAGAAACTTTAAAGAAAGAAAACTTTAAAGACAAGTTTTATTATTTAATTGTAAAAGAAAATTAAAAAAAAAAACACTAATGTAAAAAATAGATCAAATAAAATTAAAGAAATCCAAGAAGTATATAATACAAGACATAAAACTTACAGAGAATATAGGTAAAATAAAATAAAAGGTCATGTCATTGCTCCAACCCTGATCTAAGAACCTTACACAGATCTCTGTTCTGGAGCTCTCAACTATGTTGTGTTTATTCTATCTACGGTTCTTGCTCATGGCTTTGTGTCGTATTTCAACTTTTATAACAATCTGAGAAGTAATCTTTGTAACATATTTAAGGAATAAAGTCCAGAAAAGGTCAGAACCATTGAGGGTTCCTCAGCTCGTCTCTGTGGAGGAACCTTATGGCACTGTTGCTGAAATGAGAACAAGGCAGAGCAGGAACCCTACAAGAACCTGGTTGTGGAAGTAGGAAGTGGTGCTGCTGTAAAGAGGATTCGGAATCACAGAGGTACAGTTTTTAGAAGAACTGATGGTGGTGGAGGTGTTGATGGTGGTATTGGTGGTGTTAGTGGTGGTGATGTTGGTTGTTGTGGTGGTGGTGATGTTAGTGGTGGTGTTGATGGTGGTGGTGGTTGGAGGCTCACTGGATGGCAGGGTTCCAGTGGAGGTCAGCGGAGGGAGCACTGAGGTTCCTGTGGTGGGGTTCGGGGTTTGAGATGAGTTGTGTTGGTTGTTGGACGTAGCTTTGAAGCCGGTGCTGGTGGTGTTGTTGGATGTGATGGAGTCAGTGTCAGTGACGAGAGTCGAATTGCTGGAGATGGAGGTTGAAGTCCAGGAGTTGGAGCTTTGTCCAGCAGGTGTCGTACTACACGTGGTGGTACAGTCTCCCCAAGCGTGCTGTTGACAGACGGAGAAACAGATGAACAAAATAAAATCTGGAGCTGATTAATCATCACAGCAGCAGTGGACCAGCTTGTAAAAAGTTGCTCTGCGTTTGTCTCAGGTGGGCGTGGCCTGTTCAGGCGTGTCTAAGTTCTGAAAAGAAAAGGTCACAACCAGAATGTAGACAAGCTCTTATACAATATCAGCAATTGAATACTGGACCCTGATTGGTCAGAAGGTGTTGATTAGTTTTTTATATCAGCAGCTCTGACAGTAGTGCGGCTGCAAATCACAGGTTTATATTCATGCGCTCGTTCTAATTACAATACGTTATCGTTTCTATAGTAACAGCACATTCACAGGGACTCGTACAGCGGACGCTGCACATAAACAGATTATAAAATTGTTGACATGGTGATGTAACATTGATGGAAGGAGTCTCCAGTGTCAGCGCTTTGTATCAGTCAGAGGTGAAGCTGTAAGTTTTCAGAGGAGTTTACGCTTCTTTGCGGTTTCTCGGTAACAAGCGTCACAAGCCGCGAGAGAGAATAAAGAGCGGCTGGTGAGGGAACGACTGATAATCGCTGCTATAACGTAAGTGACAACAGGAGCTCACTCGTTTCACGGACATTAAATACGGCTATTAAAAGGAATGTGTAATTCTTGATACATCTTATTATTGTCAAATTACTGTGGTGTAAGTGGAATAAAAAGTGCCGTTAGAGGAAAATAATCAACTTCAGAGTGCTAACAGTAGCTTCGCTCCTCTAACATATAAGTTACATGACGTTCAGCGTTAATACACCATCAGTGACAAAGTAACTGATACTTTATTCATTTAAATAGAAAGAGAAAATAAAATCGAATAGATAGAATACAAATAATTTGTCATGATTTTATTACTAGTATGCAGAACCTAGATTCATGGTACTTGGTACAATCTTAGAAAAAAACGGTTCTTCAAGGGTTCCTTAAGCCTTTATTGCATAATTAAGGGTTCTTTTCCTTCTAAGAGGGTTTTACCTGGAACCTTTGTGAGAGGGAAGCGCTCCGCTGTACATAGAAACTTTAAGGGTTCAGCCAGAGGGAAAGTGTTTCAAAGAATAAAAAAATCCACCAAATATCCTCTAAATGTAAATGTGAATGGATCCAGTGCTACTGTTTATCTCTCATCACCAGGACAGATTTCTTTGGATTAAAGAAACATAAAGACGTAGAGTAAGTAAAGCTGTGCGTACAAACACTTTCTCTAACTTTAAATCTAAATTCGGTCTCCTAGTGTGTAAGATCCATCGTCACTCACCTTCGCTCGCAGCACCAGCAGGTAAACAACGAGAACAGCTAAGCGTCTCATGGTGTCTCTTGACGGGACCATCAGGACCTCACCGGCTCCTTTTCTACCCTGACACCCGCCTCCGCGTCGCACTGTTTTATATCTGCGTTAGCGAAATGCTCGAGGCGCAGCATCACCGCGGCGATTCCATCCCTGTCCTATCTCCATCATTATCATCGTCCTTGGTCTGGACTCGGCTCTCTGAAGTGCGGCAGCTCTTTGTTCTCCATGACCTTGGCAAAGGTGAGAGCTAAGCAAATGATGGAGCATCTAGTAAAAAAAAAAAAAAAAAAGATAATAATGGCACACAGAGGTGGTTAATCTGATGAAGAGTTGAAGACTGGATCACAAAGGGAGAAAAATGTACAGATAATTATTTAAAGAGTTAAATGCAGATGTATAATATTCAGGAACTTAGGAACAATCCAAAACTTTACAATAATAATAATAAAAAATGATATTTATTACAGTAGATTGTTGTAGCGTGCTGCTGTTTGTACTGAATTATACTTGGTGGCTGATGATGCCCTCGCAGGTTGAGGTGAAGTTCAGGGTAATAAACTCTCACACTAACTCTCGCTACAGGAAATACCAGGTGAGCAGGACAGGAAGAGCGGTCGGGTCTGACAGATGGATCAGATAACCGTCTCGAACAATCAGTTCTCTTGTGCGCTCGGGATCGGTGATGAACTATTTATTCACTTATCTCTCAGACCGTCAGGTCACACGTCGCCGCCCAAATTGCGGTGCATTTATCTGTTAAATTGTCTCTCAGGATGCTTTCTGTCTCACGCACTGAAGGATTGGTTCAGCAGAAACAACAAGCACACACCGGATTCCGGCTGTGACGTGCTGTATTTGCTATCAGAAATGTTTTTAGCGCTACAAGGCTAATGTTAATAAAAATTGATACCACATTGTGCAGAAGGCGTATGTTATTTTTCTATGACAGCACGACTCTGTAACATGAAGGATAGGTTTATATTAATGCGCTCGTTCTAATACGTCATGGTTTCTATAGTTACAGCTCGTTCACAGCGGACGCGCCACATAATCTGAGACTAATAATCAGTGTTTTTTTTTTTAAATTGTTGTTTGTTGTTTAAGAGAGATGGTTGAGGTGGTGAAGTTTTTTATTAGGAGATGTTGATTTAACATTTATGGAAGGAGTCTCCAGTATCAGACTGTGGTACAGTGGTCAGTTTTTATGCAATTTTTGGGGGCGGGGCCTAGGGGTGGACATTAGGGTGAGGTCTAGGGGCGGGGCCTAGGGGTGGACATTAGGGTGAGGTCTAGGGGTGGAGCCTAGGGGCGGAGCATAGGATAGTAGCGTGATACCAAATCTTTGATTTCTATAATCTTCCATCAAAATGCCGCCTCTTTTTCCGTGTCTTATTGATATTTTGTTACATCACCATGCACACACAGGCAGGTGGATAAATAATAATATTAACCAATAGTATGACGTTATGTTTAGCTCCTCCCCCTGAACAGCTACCGTCGTATAAAAGCTCAGAAGTACGTCACGCTAACGAAGAAAAATGTGATTTGATTTCCATCTTTCAAAGTGGAATTTTACTATCATCATCACTGCCATCTTTCTGGTAAAATGACATCATTAAATGTCACTATGTGGGCGGGGCATAGTGGGCGGGGCATCAGAGAGCACGGTGATACCAAACTGCAGTGAGGAAAACAGTGATGCTAGTTGTCCAAGATGGCCGTCTTCATAAGGTTTCAGAGTTTAGCTACACAAAATGTCAATCATTTATCAATCATTTAATAAATGCTTCGTTTGCCAAACTGAACTAACAGACCCCTTCCAGATTTACAAAAGTTTTGTTTTATTTGTATTTTATTTTTCAGGGTAAAATAAAGAGCAGTAATAAGATTATTGATATATCAGTAGTTGGATGTGGGTTCGAGGCTGATATTTAAACAAAACATTCATTTGTGGCTAAAGGGACACTGCGTACTCTTCCGTTTCTTTAATAAAGCCTTCCAGCTATGTACTTTTTCCTCCTCCTCCTTTTATGAGGAATAAATTCTTGCTGCTCATAAACATAATGTGAATGTGGAGCAGGAGCTGATCTGATAAACTCCGCCACATCAGGGTTATAAAAGGTGCATTAGCATGCCTTAGCGCTTACGTCACACTGAGTTACGGCTGAGCGATATGGAAATATCATCACATCACATGATACAGAGAGATATTTTCAGGATACACAATATCTATCACGCTATTTACTATGACACTCCAAGCAAAGCAGTGGTGGTAGTGCTGCGCTTTAGACACCGAAGTTGAAAAAGTATTGTTTAACATTTACAGAAATGTAATATTTTATAAGGAAAATGAGGCAACACTTTAAACCAAACTTTAAAACAAAAATTTTATTTTAATATCTAATCAGCTACTTCACTAAACACAGGGTTCTCTGGATCACCTCTATTTCACAATTCACCTGCAAAATCCTAGTAATTCAAAAAGAACAAACAAAACTAGCAAAATATAAGGAGAAAAATATTTGTAAATGTTTGTGTGTTTTTAAAATATTTAAAAGTTATGCCCTGACTGATTGATTCCAAGAAACACACTAAATGTCTTGTTGTTTTTCCTCCTATACATTTTGTGCTGGGGTGCACAAACTTTTGCACATTAGTATGTACATTACATCCTCATGTTGCGCAGCTGTACACCGAGGCCTGGCTTCTTACTGATAAAAGCATAAGTTTCTTCAAAACTGGAAAAGAAACTTATTTTCCTTTCACACACACACACACACACACACACACACACACACACACATACACACACACACACACACACTGTATTTCAGGGGAACAGAAGGAAACTCTGCCCTGTTTATAGCCTTTATGGCTCTGTTTAGGCAGCTTTCGTCACACCAGTTCTGGATTCTGATTGGTCAGAAAGTGATGCTTATGCAGTTTATAAGACAACATTGTTTTCCTCTTTTTCTTTTTTAATTAATAAATTAATAAACACACAGTTACACTCAGGGTTCTGAAGGTCTTTTCAGGATTGAAAGGTCAGGATCGTATGGTTTGTTCTGTTTTTGTTATATAATATAGATATTGTGTATGTTACTATATTCATCAGACCTAATAATATTATAATATTATCTACTAATGCCTTTTGTGACGATTTTCTCAGGAAGACCCTGAGACGCTGACCTCATTCCTTTGCTCTGTATGTTATCGCTTTTCTGCAGCAGAATTCATGGGCTGTGAATTACGACACCAAGGCACGAATTTCATTTTACTACATAAGACATAAAACATAACAGCGAATGCTGTTACACCGTGACGCTGATTAATTTCCTGCAACAGCACGTAGTTTATTCCACAGCAGTTTACTGCCTTCATCGTTATAGAAATCATGGCCTACTTTTATCCGTAATGTTTGCGAAACAGGTTACTCAGTTACGTTATAGCAGCTATAAACAGTCTATTCCTGTAAGGCTGCTTTGTGACAATGTCACACAGTGACAGTAAAAGTGCTATACAAATAAAATGGAATAAAATTGAATTGAACTGAACAGTCGTTCCCTCACCAGCGAATCTTTATTCTCTCTCCTCAAGTTAATAAAAGAAAAATAA
Organism: Pangasius mekongensis; assembly: GCA_033441845.1. Taxonomy (NCBI): domain Eukaryota; kingdom Metazoa; phylum Chordata; class Actinopteri; order Siluriformes; family Pangasiidae; genus Pangasius; species Pangasius mekongensis. Next base: position 23,116,527 of record JAKKZJ010000013.1, read on the forward strand.
TCGCAGCTTGTTCCGCATGTTACTGAGAAACCGCAAAGAAGCGTAAACTCCTCTGTCCTGAAGACGTCGCAAAACTTACAGTTACAGCTTCACCTCTGAATGTTACAAAGCGCTGACACTGGAGACTCCTTCCATCACTGTTACATAAACGTCTCCTTACAGATCAACGATTACACACATTTTTTAATCCGTTTATTATCAGGTTTATTTGTTGATTTTTGCAATTTGTTTATAAGCAAACAAACAAACAAATTTGACTATTCATCTCGGCCTGGGAAGGTTGGTCAGGTGTCACCTGCATGGCTAAACTTTATCAGAAACACAAACAGCTTCCTGCATCATATTGTTTTATTTTCTTTTTATTATTGTATTGTAGATTTGTTCCTGGAACTGCCAGGAAGCTCGGTATGAAATTTTAACCCCTGAATAAAGTCCTTCAGATTCCCAGTAACACAGATTTAAAAGGTGAAGAAAAAGGGTTCATCTATTAAATGTCAAAGCAGCGTTCAGCTTTTACTTCCTTGTTCATGAGAACTTTCCACTCACATGATGTGTGACGTTAATACGAAACCTGTGTGTGTCAGTAATCTGCTTATTTTACACACAGGCAACAAGAGTGAAGGGTAAGATGCTGATGAGAGAAATGCTGAAAAAATGATTATTCCTGAAATCTAACCAGCACAACAACATGCCCTTCTAACCTCATCTAAACCTTACAGTCATTTATAATAATAATAATAATAATAATAATAATAATATTTTACATAACATTTATATAGGATCAGAAGTACAGTAGTCACTGCAATATATTTACATAATAAACAAAATATTACAACAGTGTAATTAAGACACTCCTGTAGAATTTTTTAAAAATAAAGATGTATCTGTTTTATGTATGTATCAGTTTTTTTTACTGACTTTATGAAAAACTGGACTCTAATAACTTATAAATTTGACACACCGGAGGTTAATGAGGAGGAAAACATTTATTCAGTACGTAATTTATTTAATTTGTACAATAAAACTTATTTTATTACTGTTTTATTATCATGTGTCTGTACATTATTTGTCTTTAAATAAAAAAATTATGTAATAATAATAATGATAGAAAAAAAAGAAAAATATATACATATTTTTTAAAGATTTGGATCTGTGCTATTTCGCTCATATTTTACGCGCCACCAGAGGGCGCCATAGCACTGCAACCTATTTGCGGAAATGACGCAAGACTTTGGGTTTGACCAATCAGAAAGCTCACAGCGCGCAGTTCGAATGTCAACGTCCGCCGAGAGGAAAACAACGTACCGGAAGTGAAGCTTGTTGGTTTGTACTGACGGTGAGTGTTTAGTTTCTGAGTAATAATGTCATTAATATACGTTTTCAGGTAAAGTAAGTCAAACTATAGAGTTTATAAGGTAGTAATTCAAGCGATAATGTGATAAACGCTATGAAGTGGCGGCCATTTTGTTATTTTTTTGCTAGTTATCGGAGGAAGTGTAGCAGTTAGCGGTGTAACGCTTTTCTCCGCCATTACTGTAACTTACACTAAATATAAAGTTTCAGGGTTTAATCTTCTCCTGTGCTGGAGATTTAACTCACTTAACTGCAGTATAATGGACTATTCGAGTTAAAATATGAGTTTAAATTCGAGTTAGAATTGAGTTATTAGCTCAATT
>JAKKZJ010000013.1:23127492-23132492 GCA_033441845.1 Pangasius mekongensis
CACACACACATTTGCAAACCCACTGGAATAAAGTAAATAATTATGGTTGTAAAAATGTGAGATGAATAAATAAACTACTGATCACTGAGCCGTGTCAGGACCCTCCATGAGCCGGTCGTTATGCAGAATGTTCAGCCTGATGGAATGTTAAAGTTTTAGACTAATTACATAATAATAAAAAAAATTATATTCCAGATTTAGAAAAGTTTGGGCTCGTCCGGGATTTGAACCCGGGACCTCTCGCACCCTAAGCGAGAATCATACCCCTAGACCAACGAGCCGGTTACAGAGAATTCAGGAGGTTCACATCACAGTTTTCCACATCTTCAAGGCTACACGTGTTCAGGTCAGGAGTTTGAAGGGTTTCTGTAAAATGCGATGTGTTTCTGGCGCCATCTAGTGGTGATTAATGCGGAACTGCAGCTCCTCTGCTTACATGAATCTTTTCTAAAAACACGCTGCATTTTGGGAATCTGGGTTTGTTTTTTTTAATGCAAGAAAGTTAAAATAAATAACACACAAAGCACATGGACACGTAAACAAATTGGGCATTACAGAGAAATTATTGTGTTTAGTAATGATTATGCACATGCCAAATATCGTCCCATACTGCAGAAAAAAATCTAAGTGGTCATGGAGGTGTTGCAAGTATTAAAAAAATTGTAGATTTTACTATGCTTCTTAATTTTCTTAGATTTTTAACACAAAAAAGTCTTTTTTATTGAAATCTGTTGCACAGTCCATAACATTAAACCCACTGACAGGTGAAGTGAGTAACATTGATAATCTCGCTACAGTGGCACCTGTAAAGGTGAGGGATTATTAGGCAGCAAGTGACCAGTCGGTTCTTGAAGTTGATGTGTTGGAAGCAGGAAAAATGGGCAAGCGTAAGGATCTGAGCGACCTTCACAAGGGCCAGATTGGGATGTCTAGGCGACTGGGTCAGAGCAGCTCCGAAACAGCAGGTGTTGTGGGGTGTTCCCGGTGTGCAGGGGTTAGTACCTGCCAAAAGTGGTCCAAGGAAGAACAACCGGTGAACCTGCGACAGGGTCATGGGCTCCCAAGGCTCACTGATGCGTGTGGGGAGTGAAGGTCCGTCTGGTCCGACCCCACAGAAGAGCTGCTGTAGCACCAACTGCTGAAAAGTTAATGCTGCTCTGATAGAAAGGAGTCAGAACACACAGTGCAGAGCAGTTTGCTGTGTGTGGAGCTGCGTAGCTGCAGACTGGTCAGAGTGTCCATGCTGACCCCTGACCTCCACCGAAAGCTCCTGCAATGGGTACGTGAGCATCAGAACTGGCCTCTTTCACAGGATAAAAACTGTACGGTAACGGTTTAAGGAACGTGACAAAGAGTTCAAGTTCATACACACATATTTGCAAACCCACTGGAATAAAGTAAATAATTATGGTTGTAAAAATGTGAGATGAATAAATAAACTAGTGATCACTGAGCCGTGTCAGGACCCTCCATGAGCCGGTCATTATGCAGAATGTTCAGCCTGATGGAATGCTGAAAAAGCTGGGGCTCGTCCGGGATTTGAACCCGGGACCTCTCGCACCCTAAGCGAGAATCATACCCCTAGACCAACGAGCCGACGGGAGGAAGTTTCAGAAGTTCACATCACAATTTGCCACGTCTCCACGTCTCCATGTGTACAGCTCAGGGGCTTCTGTAAAATGCGATGTGTTTCTGGCGCCATCTAGTGGTGATAAGTGTGGAACTGCAGCTCCTCTGCTTAAATTAATCTTTTCTGAAAACGCGATTTTTTTGTTCATCTGGGTTTTTTTTCCCCCGAAATGTAATAAAGTTAAATTAAACAACACACATAGGACATGGACACGTAAACAGATTGGGCATTACAGAGTAATAATTCAATGTTTAATCTTACAAAGTTGTTTAACTCAATAATATAATAATATAATAATGTAATAATGTGATATTCTGTAGAGAGAACCTCATTTAAAAGTCCTCTGTGTGTAAAAACAGTAAAAACAGTGAGGTTCACTAAACACAGCTCAGACTCGAACAAAGTCTAACGTGAAGAGTTTAACGGTCCGTCTCGGCAGTTGTGCGCATGCGCAGTGCTGAGCGGAAGCAGTATCAGGCTGGACCGGAAACTGAAGCGTTCTTTTTCTACCACGGTCTGCCATCATGGTGAGTCTCTGTACAGATACTGAACACAAATTCGAGTAAAAGTTGGTTATTTTTTGCGTTTTCACACGCGGATGTGTTTCAGTCGGAGAGATTATACTGTAGTGACTGATTTTTGTGCTCATTTGTGAAATGTTTGTTGACGTATTTATAGAAATTTCGGGTGTTTAATGCGGTCGCGCGCGCAACGTGGTGGCTTCAGTTAGGCCGAGTGCGTTTAGATAACCAGCTAAATCACTAACCTACTAACTAACCCACTAACCTACTAACTAACCCACTGATCAGCCGAGTTTATTAGTAAAGACAAGTTGTTTTATTAGTAAGATCAGACACTGAAAATGTCACAAACAGCATTAATTATGACTAGCAGGAGCTAGCATGGCTAATACACAGCTCTGGACTATAAAAGTGTTAATTTCTCTAAAGTTGGAAAAAGTTAAAAATAAATAACAATGAAAACTAAATATTGACATGTTCAGGTTTAAATCTGGTGTCTTTAGACGTTTCTTCATCTTATTTCCACTAAAGCAGCTTCCTGTCACAGGGAATATCTTCTGATGTTTATAATAATTCATAAAGTTTTTATAATTTATTATTTCTAATAACGTATTTACTAAAATGTTCCTGTATTCAGTTTTTTTTTAATTAATCTGGAAAAGGTTTTTATTTGTTGCTCCACAGGATGAAGTAAACACAACCGCTTAGTTCCCACATTTGTGTTTTTCAGCTTTATTTCTTTAATTTTTTAACAATATTTCACTTTTAATAAAGAATTAAATCCTCAGGTTTAATCAGCAAGCGTTAATTAGGTTAGATTTCTGACTTGTATCATAATGACTGTATTTCTCTATTAAAGTTAATCACATTGAGGGGAAAAAAAGGAAAATGGACTGTAGAAAGCTTCAGTAATGAATTGATTAATAAAGTAAAAGATTAATAAAGTAACTCGTGTTCAGCAGTTTGCGAGATTTTTATGATGATTTTCATCCTTTTAATAAAATGTGTTAAATACACGCTGATGTTAGTTTAATGTCTGAGTTTGGGTTTAGGTCTTATTTGTGTTATTTGTTGTTTTTTCCCGCATGTAGAGTCGTGCAGTAATAATAATTATATATATTTATTTCCCGAGGAGTTTCATTGCGTTTCCTGTCTTCACCAGGTGTTCAAGCGCTTCGTCGAAATCGGCCGCGTCGCCTACGTCGCCTTCGGACCGCATGAAGGCAAACTGGTGGCCATCGTAGATGTGATCGATCAGAACAGGGTAAGAAGCGCTGCGTGTTTTTACGCGACACGTGCCGTTTAACGTGCGGCGCCAGGTGATGTAACCGTGTGCCGTGTGTGTGGTGTCGCAGGCGCTGGTGGACGGACCCTGCACCGGGGTGAAGAGGCAGGCCATGCCGTTCAAGTGCATGCAGCTCACCGATTACGTCATCAAAGTTCCTCACAGGTACGCCGCCATCTTCACTCTCCATCATCACTCTCCATCATCACGTCTTTAAGACTCTAAAGCAGCGCTCGCGAAGCGTTTATACTGTAAAGTCTGAGCGGATGATCAGGTGATCAGATTAGACAGGAACTGGACGTGATTAAAAGCTCGGAGGAATCGAGGAACCCAGCAGTAACACGTTACAGTAAAATCGCCCCGAACGCCATGTTTGTTTATTTTAACCTACACGGTTTATAGTTTAATAACCATTATTACTTATTAACTCGGCTCGTGGTTCACTTCATCCGGTTTAAACGCAGTTAGTTTAAGTCTCAGGTTGTGTAATGACTCTTTGGGAGTTTTTATGACCGCTGTTCTGTATTCGAGCTCTCGCTCTTTAAATCCGCACCCCGAGTAACGGGAAGCTCGTCTCTCTCCGTTTATTCGAACGCACGTGAGGTATTCAGCGTATAGACGTGTGCATCGGTGCGTTCTGACGGTTTGTACTCTAAATAAGCCACGCGGTGATGAGTGATGTCACGTCCTGCGACTGCAGTCCAGCTTTGACACACAGATCGGATGTGATGCTAAGAAGCGCTTCGGGTGATTTACATTCATTCCACTTCTGTTTCACGTTTACGTTATAATTCCACATCTACGTTTGTTCCGCTGTTATGTTTGTTATTGCGTTACGTTTGTTACGTTCTTCGCTCTTACGCTTGTTACAGCGATACATTTCCTATATTAATGATGCTGATTGTCACGGTGGTTATACTGCTGCATAAAACTAAGACGCTGAACGTTATTTATTACTCTATAAATTCCTTTTTTATGCGACTGCATAAAATCTCCATGACGTTCGTAGATGAAGTTTCAGTGCTGAGTTTTTAGCTGTGAATCAGAGAAGCGCTGGATGATTTACAGCCCGGAACGTTTTAACGTCCTGCACGTCGGATTCACGTCTGTAGCGTGTGGACACGTTCGCTGCGCCGAACCTGGAGGACGAGCTCTGACGACTGTCTGATGTAGCCGACGTTAATGATGTCGCTTTTTCCTCGACAGCGCTCGTCAGAAGTTTGTGAGAAAAGCCTGGGAGAAAGCCGAGATCAACCAGAAGTGGGCCGAGAGCAGCTGGGCCAAGAAAATCGAAGCCAGGGAAAAGGTAAAAAAACAACAACAACAAACAAACAGAAAAACCGCAGGCTTGAGTAATGTGAGTGAGATTAATTCTAATAAATGATCACAAACTTGTTTCATCGTTCCTTCTGGATTATTTTAACAGAGGGCCAAGATGACCGACTTCGATCGCTACAGGGTCATGAAGGCCAAGAAGATGGTAAGAGAAAGGGTTTAAACCCACAATTTTTATTCATTAAAAAAAGTTTTTGATCTTGTGATCTGTGACTCGGTGACGGAAAGA
>JAKKZJ010000013.1:23137492-23139315 GCA_033441845.1 Pangasius mekongensis
TGCAGGTCCTGGGTGGGGATAAATACATGCTTCATGCAGAGGATTAAAGGTAATTAATATAATAAAAAGAAACCAAGATGAATAAGATATATAGATATAAGACTTACAAAAGCAACAGTAGTCATTTCTCCTGCACGCAGATGAAATGAAGATTTTTTTCTGTGTAATGTGGATCATTTATCACACAGTGTTACCGCATGACAACATACATCTTTCACCTGAACACACACATGATAATTTTTTACAGAAGCAAGATTTAAACAATGCCAAAGTGTTATTTAGATTTAGCATCAACATGTAGATTATAATTTATGAAGAACACATACTGTACATGGAGAGCTCTAAATAATACAGGAGTCAAAGTCTGCAGTGCACACGACCTAAACGACACACGGAAAAGGTTTTACTTCACTGCTGTCACTAGTCACACACAAAATGTTACTTTTCACACACTGTAGAAAACATTAAGGCCAAATCATGTGGCACGTTCCTGTGGGACTGGGAGGGAAAAATGTTTCTGAACTGGGTGAGAGGTTTATTATTTACAACAGCAGACATGGACGGAGCGCTTATACACGATCATACGGTGTGCAGACAGAGGTAAGGACGGTGTGTGTGTGTGTGTGTGTGTGTGTGTGTGTGTGTGTACACTAAAGTGTTCACTACTGAATAAAATGTAGGGTGAATTCAGTAATTTCTTTACTCAGTAGTTCATAATAAAGCCTTTGGAGAATAACGCACTCTGATTGTAGATGAGTTGTGGTTTATGAAAGCTCCACATTCTTCTCCAGGCAGGAAACTACAAATGATTAGGATGATTTAACAAAATAAATAAATAAAATAAAATAACACATTTAACACAATTAACACTTTGCAGATGATTGCTGATATTCTTTGATATTTTTTACGTCTGGAATTTTAAATTCCGTATTCAAACGAGGCTTTGTCTGATTAAACCTGTACATTTTCATACTTAATAAAGCAGAAGTCTTTGTATGATGTGTGATGATGGTGTGTATGTGACAGGTGGTGGTGGTTCTCCAGCTGGCTGCCCTCCTGGTGTCCCACCTCACCGTCTCATCTCAGAAACGCCGAGGACCGAGTTCTCCGACGTAAGTGTGTCTCTGAGAGCAAACCGTCATCTCCCTGATCATGCAGGTCGAGCCAGAATGAATCAGTGCTGAGAGCCAAGGACACGAAGCTGTAATACAGTTTACATTTAGTTCGAAGATTAATAAAAAAATTATTAAAAAATAAATAAATTTGAACTTATAGCTACTGCTTATAACCACTGCATGTCAAAATTCTGTGAAATAAATAAATAAATAAATAAATAAACTGAAGATGAACAACATTTTTAAAAATGTCAAAAGTAATTTAGATTTTAAAAAATAGCATCAGAGTGAAAGATTCTGGTCAGCTAAAATAAAAGAGGAGTTCTTTGTAGAGTTTTACATAGAATCTTTGAGGTTCCTACTGAGGGACGACGGAAGAACCCTTAAGGCTTCTACATTTTCAAGAGTAACGCTCTTAGAAAAAAAAAAAGGTTTTTCAGGTTTTTTTAAGGGTTCATTGGATCATTAAATGTTCTGAGTTTATAAAAAAAAAAGGTTCTTGGATCTCTGTTGGAGGAATATACTTCATATGGAACCTTTAAGGGTTCCCCTGGAAGGATAACTGAAGAACCCTTAACCCTTAACCATATTATTTTGTTAAATGATAATTAATGAAAATGTGAAAATTATCAAATCTGTAACTTCTCACTCTTCAGCTCTCACACACAGCTTCAGCAGACGACATGTCCCGATATCTAACGGGAACTA
>JAKKZJ010000013.1:23156212-23171772 GCA_033441845.1 Pangasius mekongensis
ATATCACGATTGTTTGAGGCGTTTATACGATACACAACATTTATCACAATCTGCTCACAAACTGCTGGCAATACAGTCGTGTAAATAGTTTTAAATAAAAATAATGTTTGATGCTTTAACATCTGAAACTATAAATTTATTTTATTTTTATATCAAAATACTACATTTTTATTTAAAAAAAATATTTAAAACACGCAACTGTTAAAATCTGGACAAAATGTTAACATTTAAAAAAAAAAATGAAGTTAAAAAGTTTAACATCAAATCAGCTGCTTCCAAGTAATTAAACTGAATAAAAATAAAATTATTTTTTGAATAATTATAAAAAGATCGCATGATACCCACGATATCTCAGAAAAGTGTATTATGATGCAATTTGTCATGATATTGATGTTATATCTTTATATCACACATCTCTAATTTGTATTTACATTTAATGTTGTGGAGCTTCTGTGAAACGAGTTAGTTTGTCTTTGCGCTTACGTTACAGCAGCTATAAACACTCGTTCCCTCCCCAGCGTCTCTTTATTCTCTCTCTTCAAGTTGATAAGAGAAAAAATCGCAGCTTGTTCCGCATGTTACTGAGAAACCGCAAAGCAGCGTAAACTCGTCTGTCCTGAAGACGTCACAAAACTTACAGTTACAGCTTCACCTCTGACTGTTACAGAGCGCTGACACTGGAGACTCCTTCCCTACACGTTACATAAACTTAGACATGTTTAAAAATCTGTTTGTTATCAGTGGAGCGTTCGCTGTACACGGCCCTGTGAGTGAGCTGTTCGAGAATTCAACAGCCATGTGGTGTAATAATAATAATAATAATAATAATAATAATAATAAAGGCTATAACTTACTAAGCGTTTTCGTCTCTCCGACTCTCTAACACTAAAATAACTGTGTTTAAAGATCCGTGATGTAAAAGGCTGAATGTCTTTGGATGATGAAGAACTTGTTGTGGAAAATCCTTTAGAATGATAGAACAAGTGTTCATAGAAATATTACATTTAATATTCACACCTTCTTAATCTCACTCACACACACACACACGCACACACACACACACACACACACACACACGCACACACACACACACACACACACACTCGTCTCAGGCGGGTGGTTACCGTGGAGCAGGCTGGGAAACGGGTGAGCAGTGTGTTCTCTCTCTAACAGCACATTACTATTGCGTGTGATCTGTGATGAAGGTCGGCGCGTAACCGCTGCCAGATTTATAAAATAAACTCCGCTGATTCTGTTCCTCTAAATGTTTACTGGCTTTATTTCCACTTTTTGTTACTGACTTTCTGTCAGTAAAAAAGTCAGCCATGTTTAATTGCTCTGACGTTCCTGTCGCTGTGTAAAAGGCCGTTTCATTACTTTCTCACCTCCAGGGCAGACGGATGAGTCTGCAGAGGAACAGGAAGTTGATTTAACACGATTGTATACTTCAGGAGAACTTCTCCCCCGAAGGCAGGTAATAACTCAACAGCGGGAAATAAATAAATAAATAAATAAATAAATAAATAAACATGAGCAATAAAACACTCCATGTTCCACAAAGTATAACATGTGCTTTGCTAGTTTTCACTTTTTACTGCTGTTACAGACGTTTACTCCGTTATAATGCTAACACCGTTATGCTAGCTATCCTTAAAGAGTTCTTCGGTTCTCCCTCTCGCAGAACCCGTTAAGTTTCTACATAATACCCTACAACAAAGTGTTTCCCTAACAGTGAGGTCCGTCACAGAAGCTTGAAGAGTTCAAAATCTTCTAAGAGTGTACATTCTCAGAAAAGCTTTTTTCCTCCAAGGGTTCTGTGAGTTCTTTGGATAATTAGCAATTCTTAGCTTCCAAAAAAAAGGGGTTCTACATAGAAACCTTAAGGGTTCCTTCAGAGAGGCGACTGAAGAAGGTTTAACAGTTTCCTTTAGGGGAAGTTAAACAGTATGGTTTAAGTTTCTACATAGAACCTGAAGGTTTCCTTCAGAAGGACCACTGAAGAACTCTTATAGTGTCCACACTTAGAAGAAGAGGTTCTTCAAGGCTTAATTGGATAATTAGGGGTGTTTAGCTTCCAAAAAGGGTTCTGGTTGCAAGCATTTCTGATCAGTGAAACACTCTGATGTAAGGTTCTACACAGAACCTTTAATGGTGCCTACAGAGGGACTGATGAACCTTTTAAGTGCCCATAATTTTCTTGGAGTTTCCACTGATCGAAAAAAGGTGCTCTAGAGGAACTTTACTGATTCAGTGGAGAAGGGTTCTACTCAGAACCTTTACGTGTTCCCCCTGAGGAGAAGGCTGAATATCTAAGCCAATGCTAAAGCATCCAGGCTGCAGAAACACAGTCATGGTAGCATTAGCTATTTAGCTAATAATGTTATTTTTGTGCTAAAATGTTATATAATATAATGTAATATAAATATAATGCTAGCTAACTAGAACTAGCGAGTGCTAATGTGCGGCGTGATAAATGTTCTCACTACAGTAATGTTAATAAAAGGGTCACGTTGTCCGATGAGAAGTGAAATGAGAATGAAAAAAAACAGCTAAAAATAGTAATTGAGTAAAAAAATAAAAACAAATTAGCGGTGAGAATGAACACGGCCCGTTCCACGTGTGTGTTTTCAGCACTGAATTGGCCACGCCCACCTGTGACTAAAACTTCTCCAAACAACGCAAACAATGTTTTCACTTTAGCTTTTAACTTTTATTACTCGTCTTAACACTAGCGAGTCACACTGGCGTGTTACTTTACCTTTGCTTTTAAATTATTTTAATTCTTTAAAGTTATTATCCTACACTTTATTTTGTTATTATTATTATTATTATTATTATACACACGGTGGCGTTTGGGACTCGCCCAGACAGAGAAGTGTGTTTCTGGGACGCGAGTGATGATGGATGTGAGAGTCGAGACGGCGTTCTTCTGCCTCCAGGCGAATCCGATAGCCGTCACTGCAAATTAGCATAATCACCTGGATCCCAGGGACCAGAGGGAGCTGATTAAAATCTCATTCTGTGCTTTTAGAGAACAAAATGATTCAGCCTTTGGGTTCTAAAGAAAAAACTCTGAGGCTCTGATTTATCTTTAAAGCATTAACTCAGAGAGGAGAATCCACACACGGCGCCGAACTCAATCACATCCTGTCGATTAAACGTACATTAATCTGTAGGACTAACGAATCAGTCCTGCGACGCCAGAGCGAGGACGGTTTCTTTCTCATTATCCTCCTCTCACACTCACCTGCTTTCAGTACGGACGTCAAAATAAATCTGCTAACATACAGACATGCGAGCGCTTACACACCTGTTACTCTGTGTGTCAGGTCTGAATCAGAATGAAATTGATTCTTTTGATTCATTTGCTATTTAGCATGATTCGGTTTTTCACTGCAAGTCACTGAATGAAGTAAAAAGCAAAAAACAGAGGCGTGTAAGAGTGAAAACATCTCACAAAACCCTTTCATCAAATTTTTCAGAAATACAGCAACTGCAAACAGTTCACTTGGTCCATCCGGTTCTTTACTCAGGTGAGAACACAGCGATCACACTCGGGTCTGAGAGCATCTGAGCAAACTGAGAAAGCGATTCGACTCTGAATCGACTCGGCTGCAGGAAGTGAATCAAACGGTAGAGCTGCAGAAATGCCACGTGTTCTGGAGACTTTGGAGAAAATAAACACTGGATGTGACACAAAATATTTTAAACTAAATAATTATATAATTACCTAATCATTTATTCATCATTTCATTCATTTCAAATCAAACTGCAAATGAATCAAAAGAATTAATTTAGCTCCGATTCAGACTCGACAAACAGACTAATGGACGTGAAAGTGCTCTAAAGCTCCATGTTGTGCATCAGCCCTGATTTAAACTCTTGTTCTTTTCTTATGATGCTGTTTGTCTCATTTTTCTCTTTTTTATTCCTGTAGAGATTCCTGATTCTGAGATAAGCTGTTCATCTTCTGAAGAGCACCCAAGTCGGTCAGCTTCATGTGTGTGTGTGTGTGTGTGTGTGTGTGTGTGTGTGGGGTACCTTCTTTGATGAGCATCAGGTGTGAATGATTTTAATTTAGCTGCTCAAAAAACTATAAAACTAATCAAGAGGTATAGAACAAAAATATCCAAAACTACATTAATATTAATGATTTATTATTTCTTCATTAAGGATAAACCTGACTGACTTGATGACCCTGACAGGAGAAAGAAAATTTCCTTTTCTCAGACATTTCACCTTTTTGTATTAATTGGCTGCGTTCCTTAATTATTACCTCCAGCAACACGAGAGGAGCTTCTGGGCGAGAAACGATCCTCAAGCCAAATGAATTCAAGTCAATTAAAGAAAAAAAAAACCCACTGAACTATTTAAACACTTATCTGAATACGAATTATCCCTCAAGCTGATCTACATCAGATCCATCTATCAGAATCTAAGGCTAATGATAGCCTCAGTAGATTAGTAGATTAGCATCATGTGTAGATAAATCTGATTACAGCAGGGCAAAAGAGTAAAAAAAAGAAAGAAAAATATTGTCACTAAATGTCCTGATAAGAAGATGTGATGATAATTAGAAAAAAAATCAAATAACAAGCTCACTTTTCTATCCATAGTCCATGTTATACATGTTCCTTTTCTTCTTCTTTTGTTTACTCATTACACAGACTCGTTTAACATGGTACCCTCTTAGAAAAAGGGTTCTTCAGTTGCTTGTGGAGAAATAGTTCCCATCTCAGGAACTAAAAACCCTTAATTAAGTAATGAACCCTTAAAGAGCTGTTCAAGAACGCTTTTTTCTAAAACTGAGTAGTTAACGGTAAAGCTAACCTGCTCATCAAACTCCGCATTGATTCTGCTCTCTAAAAATAAAAATGTAACATCAATATCGAAGTTGAAATCATCCTGCTAGTATTAAATTGGTATTAGAAAAACGCAGATGTGCAAAAGTGAAGTCCATGATGCAAGTGCAAAGAATTAGATTTGTGTTTATTTGGGCTATTCCAATAATCGTAGTGGGTACACCAGGCAGGGGTCAAAACACAGGCTGGGAAAAAAACCCAAGGAAAACAGGCAAAGGTCAGAACCAGGAGGAAAAAAAACACCGACAGGAACCAGGAAGTAGAAAACTAGTGAAAAAAAGTAATTACATTTCTATAGAAATATGCAAAACTTTGCAATGAGCGGGGAAAAGAACAAATAAAGTGAGAGAGTTAATAGGAAAGGGTAGGAAGCTCTGACCAAATATGGAAAAAGTAGGAAACAAAGAACATCCAATCAACAGAAAGAGTGAGAGTGAATGAGAACAGGAAGCTTTGAATAAATAAGATAAGTTAAGGGGATGCTGAAAGCGTGCTGGGTGAACAGGGACGGAATCAGAATGGACGTGACGGTTATGACGAGCAGCTGATTGACAGACGAGCAGCTGATTGACAGGCGTCAATCGTGGCTACATATGATGATGACTGGACATGTGGTGTCCATAAAAAACACACATCTACAAACGTAGATTCGTACACCAACACCGCTTCAGCTCCAAATAACTCAAGGAAGACTTCTAGGGTGTGAAAAAAATGGAGTGCGTCCAAAATGGAAAAATCTTTCTCACCCCTAAAAAAACTGGAAAACTGTGCATGAAGGTTTCATCGTCATTGGTAGCATAGCACACATGCAGATCAATATACAAAGATATAAGTACATACGTTCAAGCTCAGTAATGGTACAGTGGCGAGTCCATCCGGCTTCGAGTGCTCGACAAAACCTCGTCTAATACTCGACACTGTTAGACATTAAACCTACATAAGCCTTCATAAACATGACATGACACTCTGATATAGTCTTTTGGGATCTGGTCAGATTTCCAGATTATGTATTAGCTACGTTTTTTTTTTTTTGCTCAGAATATGGCAAAGACAATCATGCAATCAAATATCAGTCAATTATCAAATATCTGTACTAGTTTACCAGAGTTGAAATGCTTTTCAGAATTGGTGTGAGCAAGTTAACGTTACGAACAGCTAAGGTTAGGACTGTCACACTAGCTTTCTGTCGGAGAAATACTGCTCATGTCAACAGATTTGTAACTTTGACACTTTGTCTTGCAGCACAAGATCCAAAACGAAGGACGTGCTAATAGTGGTGTGCTGAGAGTCCCGTTATACGCAGCTGTGTAAATGTCGAGTACAGTACATCTAAATTAATTTGGGAAAGTTGCATTTACAAACTTATTTTACGACCAGTCTTATGGCTCCACCTTGATCATGTTTATTAGGCTAGAAAACTTATAAAGCTTATAAACTACCAAACGTCTAGTGTGACCGTGGCGTCAGTGGGTGAAACTAGAGGTGAGCATCAGGAAAATAAAATACTGCGAGAGCGGGTGGCTTTTACTTTCATGCAGGCAGGAGCGAATGATCTGCTCTGAAACTCTCGGGACGAGGAAGGGCCACATTGTTTAAGGTGGAAGTGTATCTGAGGCAGAGTTGTGCTTGCATGTTCATTCCTCACCTTCAGTAACTGTTTTATCCTTGTCAGGGTCTCTGTGGGTTAAATGACTAATTTGTTTATATTTTGGGAACCAGAACCAACTCGGTTCATTTAGAAAATATTGCAGTCAGGTACAAACACACATAATAATAGTCTCTGTGGGTGGTGGTGGGGTTGGTCAAGCTAGCTACGAGTGCAGGCGGGATTGGTCGAGTATCTGTAGGCATGGGCGAGGTTGATCAGAATTCCATCATCAGGGGCGGGACTGATCAGAATTTGTTCGTGAGTGGGGGAGACTGATCAAGTGTTTTTGTGGGAGTGGGTGGAATTGATCAGAATTCCTTTAAGAGTTGATGGGATTGGTCAAGAGTGTATGTGGGATAGTTAGAATTCCTCTGAGGCAGAATTAGTGATGAGTGTCTATGGGAGCGGGTGGAATCATTCAGAATTCCTTTGGGAATGGTGGAATTATTCAGAATTCCTTTGGGAATGGTGGAATTAGTCAGACTCCCTGTGGGAATGGCAGAATTAGTCAGGATTCCTTATGGAGCAGGAGGGAGTGGGTTTAAAACACAGTCCTGTGCACCTCTCTAGTCAAATCTTCGTAGAAATTTGATTCATAAGCCACGCTGGCCTCGTTTGTAACAGCTGAAACATGGTTTTAAACGTAGACAGGGTTAATCTGTTTAACTGTGAGAGCCAGAAAGTGTTGTGCCATGTTCATGACGTGTTGATGTAAGCTTACAAAATGATCTCCTTCCTTCACTCCTGTTTGAAAATCCAGGTCTTTCTTTAGTGGTATGTTCCAAGGCCCTGAGTTCTAAATGACCTAATTTATTCATTTCGTCCTATCAAATAATGAGAAACGGTGTGTTCTGATTGGCCCCCAAGGTTCACTATGTGCACTGTTCTATTCTATTGAAATAACATCATATTTAGACATATTTAGACGTAGGGCATACACAAAGCTACGCTTTATTGCTGTATCGTCAGATTCCCATTTGTTGTCTGGTCCACTGACAGCAGATTTGTCTTCAGATCTCCAAGATGATCTTGGAAAGCGAGAAAGCCCTTCATATTTGTGTCTTTGTTTTTCGTGAAATAAATTCTTTAAACCTAACACTTTAAACCTAAAGCTAACACTGTGTCGAGCACTGTGACGAGAACTAGTGTAGTCTTGACTAAATCACAACACCATTGATATACTGTACAGTGGTCACTTGATGACATCGCCACATTATGGACAGACAACCACTACCAGTCAAAAAGAAATTGGTCAACAGGTCAAGCCAAACATTTTTCGAGAATCACCTGAATTCTATAAACAGAAAGAAACACATCAGGGACACTAAGTGCTACGGTAGGACTACACTAAAACATCATTTCCTCTTGAGTATTTTGAGTGCCATATTAATAGGTTTAAAAGATGTTCTGTTTTCGTACATGAGCCGAATGGCTGGTTGATCTAAGCTAGCTAACGATAGAGCAAATGAATGCAATTAGCAAAATTCAAGGAATAATAGTGTGAAGCATCCTACTACAGTCTAGTAACCAACCATGCCAAACAAGAGTAATGCTCAAATAATGTGATCCGTTGCAAATCTAATAAACCTAGATAGATCATATGACACTCAAATTAAAACTCTTGCGATATCTTCAAAACTTCTCTCGGTTAATTCAGGCACAGCTGCTTCATGATGTTTCCAGTGGTGCGATCCAAGAGCTGCTTAGTCCTTCTTTGCTTCTTGTCTTGTTGACAAAAATTCCAAAGCAACTCTTCTTCTTCTTTGTTTTTGCTTCATCTATTTCTTCCCGCATACAAAATCCCCTCCCGTTAATAAAGTTATAAAATTGGAAGTCACTTGCAGGAAACAATTTAAAATCAGACAGAGAAACAGTAGGGCTGGGATGAGGACAAGGCAACAATAACACATGTACTTCCCTCGATTCCATTTCCGCTGACCTGTTTATAAAAAAATATCTCAGTAAAAATCACACTGCTTTCATCCGGCATTGACATCGTCATACGGATCTGTGTGTGTGTTAAAATTTCAAGTTGTCTGTAAAGAGATGCCGTCATGCAAATTTTTTTTTTCGATTTTTTTTGCTCCTTTTCTAAGACAGCGATTACATATTTTTCCGTTTTATCGTCCTTGAAACAAGTCTCTCGTCTTGGGCCCTTTCTGCATTCTGCAAAATGTTGAGAATGCAGTGAGGTTCAATCACACACACGCATACACACAAATATCCGCGCACACGCAGACGCATGCAAGCATTTACTTTGTGTGCACAATGCTGCTAAATATAGCTTGGATTTTTCAGCCCTCTCAAAAACCTTCTTCCCAGCTGCATGCCCTTCCCACAAGATGCAAAAGTTCCTCGCAATATCTTTGTAGTGTTTGAAGGTCGCTACCTATTTTTATCAATAAATATTTTCAATTTTGCATTTTAACTCAATTAATTTGCCAAAACATAAATGAAACCGCTACATCCTACTGCTCTTGCATTTGGACATCCTGATTTGAACTCCCTCAACCATCAGGATTTAGGATTTGGTGGTTGTTTTGTAGAGTATTGTCCCCTGCTTCCTTTGCTCTGGAGGGTCAGACGTGCATTTTGGAGTGGATCCAGCTCGTCCACAACCCTCTCTCGTGAGCAAAACAGAAAACAGGACCAGGCCACGGATGAAAAGAGAGAGACAGTGCTAGATCGGGATTTGTTCTTTTTTTTTTGTTCTTAACATGGAACATCACGTGTCCAACTTTGAACATCTCCGCGCAGAAAAATGCAACAAAAACACGGAGAGGAAAAGTTGTAGACCGCTTAAAGTGGAATGCCAAAAAAAGAGTGTTTCATCTGTTTTTCCTCAAGCCTGCCACTCTTACTTGACTCGTACATTCCCCTTGAAATTCCGATGCTTCCCCCTGTTCCTTTCCAGTAACCTGAAGATTAACCAGTTGTACTCCCTCTGATCCTTCCTTTCCCCCTTTGCTTTCCTTTCCCTCTTTACCCTGGGCCAGACTTCCAGTGCTGTTGCTCTTCTTGACCAGCGGGGGCACCAGAGAGCTCGGCGAGAGCAGTGACGTTAAAGAAAGGCTGCTCAGTGTTTCTGATAACTGTTCACTGTTTCCGGCCTTGCTGGAGCCATGTAAGGGGTCTGTGGAACCCTGGCAGCTGCTCTGGACCCCTCTATTAGCGTGGAGGTCAAAGGCTGGTCTCAGTGTCTCTGTGGAAAGTCCTCTGTTGGGTTCCTGTGATGATGAGACACTGAAGCTAAGCCCTTCCTCCATGGTGGTCTGCAGACTTCCCTCCGAGCTGCCTGTGGCCAGGGACGAGTCGCTGTGAGATGCGTACTAAGGAAAACAGAGAAAAAGAGAGTACATACCGTTAACAAAAGTAGGAAAGAACTATGATTGCAAGAAAATTCACTTTAGTTCCTGTGTGTATAACACCTGCATTTATCTTCACAGTACACCTGGCTTTACAAGCATGACAAATGTTTTTTTCAAACACTCCTTGTCTTGTGCTTTTCATACTGTGCCACTCCTCCACAGCAATGTTTTTAGTGTTTACTGATAAGAAGCACTTCTGTAAGTCCGTCTGGATATAGGGCATCTGCCAAATGCCATAAATGTAGATTTCACAGACCTTAGTCAGATTCGGCTCCTCAGCAACAAGTCTACTGAGGATTGTCGAAGCTACAGCTCTGTAGCAGACTATAGCTCTCTGGCTAAAGCTAATGGCATGGAAGGCATATCCACTGCACTGGCCTTTGAGTCCCTTTCTCAGTGTCAGCCTTGGACCAAGTACTAGAACCACCCCTAATGTCTGTCAAGGCTCCTGCCCCTGCCTTAGTCTGTGTCAAGGCTCCAGGCTCAGATGTAGTCTCGGTCAAGCTCAAGACCAAGATGTAGTCTTGGTCATGCTTTAGCCCTGGCCTTACTTGGTCGCAGTCAAGCCTCCAGCCTAAGACTCTGTTTTGGTCAAGGCTCCAGCCCTGGCTGTAATCTCAGTCAAGGTTCCAGCCTCATTCTTGGCCTTGGTCAAGGCTCCATCCCCAGATGTATATTCAATCAAGTCTCCAGCCCTGGACGTAGTCTTGGTCAGGACTACAGCCTCAGCTTTAATCTCAGTCGAGGCTCAAAATCCAGACGTGGTCTCAGGCCAGGCACCACAACCGTCCATAATCTTAGTGAGGGCTCCAGCTCCAGGATTAGTCATGGTAAAAACTCCATCCATGGCTTTACCCTCAGTCAAAGCTCCAGCTTAAGCTGTATTTTTGGTCAAGGCTCCAGACTTGGCCTCGGTCATGGTTATCTTAGCCCTTGTCCTTGAGTTGTCATAATGTCTGTCATAAAACATATGCCTGATAAAGCACACTTAGAACAAATGATCATGTGATGTAAGCTATGAAATATTGATATCAATTATTATGACAGCTATCATGTTGGTTAAATCAAACATGACCTAAACTGTCAGAAGAGCTCATGAGATCTGCTATGTGCAGCAACACACTCCACCTGTGCAGTGAGAAGTTCAACGTTGGCTCCAGGCGAGCGAAGGGAGGCCCACGATGCTGGAGAGGTCAGCCTCAGGCCTCGGGGTTTGTGGCCCAGGCGAGCCCTTGGGGGTGCCGGTAGCGCTGCTGCTGCTGGATGAAAAAACTCAGCAGGGAGATGGAAGACAGTGGAGGAATCACCTCCAATACCCCCATCATTTGTACTACTGCTGCTGCACAAAGTCCCTCCTGACAGAAATGGACAGGAAATGAACTTTATCACTTTATATAAGCAAAAAAAGGACAAAAAAAATGACAATGTTCTTGAACATGTTTACAAACACAGAGTAAGCAAGGAATAAAACATGACAAGGTATGCTGCTGTAGAAAAGGATGGGACGGTGTGATTCATGAGGACCGTTACCACATCAAAGTTGATTTTTTTCCTGTACCAGCACATCCTGACATCTATTTCTCTTACAGCACAACAATTTGCCAATGATTACAATTTTTTTGTAATTAAAGAATGACACATTGTACTTTTTACCTATTTATCGTTACATTTAATGTTGGTAAAACAAGTTAGTTCTTGTTCACACTTATTGTTATAGCAGCTACAAACTTCCACTCCCTCACTTTTTTATTCTTGCTCTCTTAAAGTTAAGACGACACACAAACGCAAAAAACGCAGCTTGTCATGTGGCCGAGAAACTGCGAAGCATAACTCCTCTGTCCGGAGGATGTCGGAAACCGTAGTTACAGCTTTACCTCTGACTGATACAAAGCACTGGCACTGGAGACTCCTTCCATAAATGTTAAATAAACGTCTCCTTACAGAAAACATCTCCATATCAACGATTGCACGTTTTTAATCTGTTTATATGGAGAGTCCGCTGAACGAGTCCGTGTGAATGAGCTGTTGCTATAGAAACGATAATGTATAAGACGAGTGCATTAATATAAACCTGTGATTTGCAGCTGCACGACTGTCAGAGCTGCTGTTACAGAGAATTAATCAACACCTTCTGACCAATCAGAATTTTTTGCTAGTTGATGACTGCTGCAGTTTTAGTTCTGGATGGAATAAACATAGATAATGACGGTGTGTTTATCAGTTAATTAAACTTCAATTTACACACTTTCTACATTTACAGTTGATTGGTTTTTTGCTTTGTTAATGTTAACTAATGCATTAATAATGTTTGTTAAGCAAAGCTTAATATAAAGTTTAACTAAACTTAGTGACTTGAACAGAACACAGGGATTAATGACATTAATTAATTTAATCCCATCTCCCTAATTCCATTTTTTTTCAACAGCAGCATCAAAATAAACACTTTCTGAAGCACATCAAATCTCTAATGTGGTGCATAAGTGAATGCTACGTTACCGATGCTATGGCGGTTCGGCGTGTATGGCTTCCGGAGCCATCTGTGACCTCCATCCTCGGCTCTCGCCGCTTCTTCACCCCCTGCTGCCTCCTCCGATCTTTTCTCCATCTATACAGCAATCATACCAAAGCTCAGCTAGCTTCATTACAGCCTTTCCATTCCGTCCGATCCGAGCCTGGTGTTAAAATGAACTTACTAATAAATTCTAAGCAGCCATGTGTCTAACGGTTAAAGATGATTATTCTGTCTCTATACTCAGTACGTCCTCTTGTTCTACATGCTGAGCCTGAAACCTGTGAAATAGGAGAGAAAACTAGGCCAGGACCCTCCGTCTCAGTCCGCAGGACTTATTTCATTTCATTTCTATGGTCTATGGACTCATTAGCGCGAGTCCACGGTCATTTTCACTGATTAGGGTTCATTAAAAAGCTGATGCCGAGGGGGATTTAAAAGATTACAGCGGTGTATAAAATGGCTGCCACAGAGCTGCCAGGCTCTTTAGGAGAGAACAGTGCAGCTCTGGGTAGCGTTTTGTCCCTCATATTATACAGAACAGATGCTGAATCATCCCCATAAGAGGCTTCATTAAAGACTGTTTTGTAAAAGTACAAACTGAGCATCAAGCACATGGAGAGTTCAACGTCTCACATCTCACGACTGCAAATTAGTAAAAATTCACACAACTCCATTTGCCTGAAAAATTACAGGCTTTAAATTTAGAGTTAGGGATGGAGTTCATCTACATTTTGTATAAACTACATCATTTTCACTGGTTTACATCCGTGTGAATTTCATCAGATCAGGTTTGGACTGCTTTAGTAAAAGGCCCAAATGTGAGCCATAAATATTAATTGAATGCACTAAAGTTAATATAATTAATTAATTAGATAAAACTCCAAATACTAATATAAAAATCCAACCAGTGGATTAATTATTTAATTGGACTGCTTTATTACATGGCTTAATTCTTTAAAAAAAAATGAATATTAATGTATTTTTATTATAATGGTCAATCAACTAATAGTTAAGTAAATTAAATTACACAGCTTAAAAATAAACAAAAGTTAGGAGTTTTCTGCATTTTCTGATATGATACACAAACTGCTGCAGGTATTGCTGCTGTGAGGTACGACAAATGATGTCATCTTTCAGCGCAGAAACTCACCTGATAAACGTTCTGCTGGTCCAGGACGAGGTCATCAGGGCGCGCCGGTGAGGAAGATCTGTCTGAGATTCGCTCTGATCTCAGAGACGCTCGCTCCAGCTCGGCCATGTGGATCTGCTGCGTGTGAAACATGGAACCTGACTGTGTATCGTGTATTATTATTATTATTATTATTATTATTATTATTAATCTGCAGTATGAGAGCGGCGTGAGTGATGGAGAGTGACGTGGCTGTACCTCCTCCGGGTGACTCGTGCAGTCTTTACATGATGATGGAGACGAGTAGTGATGGAAGACGGAGCCCGAGAGCTTGTCAATCAATAACATCTCTCCATCAAACGTGTCTTTAATGAGCAGAGACACGCTGTCCAGCCATATGTTCTCCTGACACACACACACACACGAACACACGCACACACACATGCACACACACACACACACACACACACACACACACGAACACACGCACACACACATGCACACACACACACACACACACATGCACACACACACACAGTCAATGATGAGTAGGTTTTAGACTTTACAGTGACACAGAAGGACATTTAAGATCCACTAAGTCCACTGTTAACAATAAGCACTTATTAAATGGATATTTCACACACACACACACATAGATAGATAGATAGATAGATAGATAGATAGATAGATAGATAGATAGATAGATAGTGGTTCTCTGGAGGGTCCATCCATCCATCTATTTTACTTCTATCTACAAATCATCCACTCAATTAATCCATTCCTTCACACAGCAATCACTATTTATCATCCAAACATTCATCATCTTTCTATATTATCTATCTGTTCTTCCTTTCATCTATCCATCAATATGTCCATCCATCCTTCATCCAACATCTATTTATCTAATTATTCCTCTGTTCACTCAAGTCACATTTATCATCCATCCATCCATCCATCCATCCATCCATCTATCCCATCCATTAACACACACTCTTAGAAAAAAGGCTTTTTAGATGTTTATCATTTTTTAAATATCGAGCTATAAAACACATTCTCACAATATTTAATTGCAGAAGTTACAGAAATTCTTTACAGCGAGACCATGTGAGTATTTTATATGAAAAATGTCGCTCTGGGCTTCTGAGGCTGAACTACGTCACCGATCCAGAAACACTAACAAACTGATTTATTTCAAACACAAACCAGAACCAAACCTCAGCAGAAAGAGGCGCTGAATTGGTCTGTTCCACAACTGAGCTGAATTTGCGGCATGTTCCTCATCAGGGATTAATCGAACTCCGTCTTATTTCCCCCGATGGCTGTGTTTATTACATCACCGGCGCCTCGTTAGCGACACCGAGCCGAGCGTCTACGCCCACAAGCAATTAGACACAAACGAGGCATTTAAAACAGGACGCAGTGTCACCGGTCCAAGCGCATAAACAGTGCATTCAGCACAAACCTGCGCAGCAGCTCTTACTGCAGCCGTCAGGGAACTTTTACACGCTTCATCACGACAGTGAGCGCAGCTCTGTTACTGCAGCTTCAGCGCCATGTTCACTTCCTGCTTCGATTCCACAACAGCTGAATAGGAAATAACTTCCACGTGGAATCTGTTTATTAAAGAAAAATGACAAGAGCTTTTCATATCCGCACCAGCGCACTGAGGAAAACATCAATCAACACCGTGCACGCAGTGCCACGCATCATAATCTTATTATTATTATTATTATTATTATTATTATTATTATTATTATTATTATTATTATTACTGTCCACCATTTCCCTCATTCGTTTACTGTGTTTAACGATAATAATTTTTTATTTTTTTTACTGGATCCTTTTAAATGAATTAATCTCAGAACTCCATCTGCTAGTCTCTCCATCTCTACATCCATCCATCCATCCATCCACCAATATTCATCCACTGATCACTCCTTTCATCTATAATCCATCCATCCATCCATCCATCCATCCATCCATCCACCAATATTCATCCACTGATCACTCCTTTCATCTATAATCCATCCATCCATCCATC
>JAKKZJ010000013.1:23191593-23199093 GCA_033441845.1 Pangasius mekongensis
AGTTTCCAGAGTTAATAAAGAGCTAATAAAGAGCTAATAAAGAGCTAATAAAGAGCTAATAAAGAGTTAATAAAGAGTTAATAAAGAATTAATAAAAATGAGATTTTATGGGTCTGTTGCTATAAAATGTAAATGTTTATCGTTTGTAGGAAATTCGTCTGGTCAGTAGGATAATTAAAGTGGACTGTAGTTAATGCAGCAATTGGTTGCATGTTACACACACACACACACACACACACACACACACACACACACACACACACACACACACAAGTATGTTAAAGACGTTTCCTCTGTGATGCTCAGAGGTGGGAAGAACTGGATACTGTGTCATTAACGATGATCGACAAGCTAATCAAACCCGTCTCCTAGGAACTGACTGCCCATCACGACTATTGATCGTGTGTGTGTGTGTGTGTGTGTGTGTGTGTGTACACGTCCCTAACCTGGAACTCAGAAGATGAAGCTGTCCTGTAGGGATTAACTTCGCCTACTTCATGCCCTCAGACTCTATAAATAGTGTTTATCATTTATGAGCTCAATCGTGAGTTCCTCACACTGCATCTCGTTTTATAATAAAAAATAAAAAAAAGCAGGAACCTTATTTAGAAACATGCGTGAGGTATGACCCTAAAAATAAACGTCTGATTATCTCCTATGAGCTTTAAAAAAACCATCCAACCCATTATCTCCTCGTGCAGCTGAGAGACAGGTCGATATTCTCCGCTTCCGAGCCTGAGATTCCCACTGACCTCTAAATCGACATGGTTTCTGAACCTGTGTGAAGTTTTCACGCCTGAAATAAGACTTCGAGTGAACTAGCGGCGAGTTTAACATCAGTGAGACGCAGATTTAATAAATTAACTTTAATATGAACTGGGATTTAAACAGTGACGACATTTGATATAAGCAGAATTCATTTTTTTCAGCAGGAAACAAAAAAAAGGGGGGGTGCAAACTTTTGCACTCAACCATATGTTGCTTTTCTAAGCTTGCTAATGTATACATGTGTTTATGAGTAATAATAATAATAATAATAATAATAAAACGTTTAATTACACACAGCTTACATATGCGTGTTATAGTAAGTGAAATATACGTATAATTACTGTTATTAATATTCGTAGTTAAATTGTACGTTTATTCTCGCTACGCTAACGTCAGGAGATGGAAGAGTGCAGAAACTGACTTGTTCTGAGGGGAGAAGAGGAAAACGCTCCAGTCCTCTCTCGTCTCACACCAGTCAGGACGGTAAACTTCGATCATCTTCTGGATCCTGAAGCACAAACTCTGCACAAAAAAACAAAACAAAAATCATTTTCTAATAAACACGTTAATAAAACGTCGCTCTTGTTTCCTCCCCGTCGTTAATGAGCGAGTGGTTCGGGCCGCCGCTCAGGGAACAATCGCGAGTCTGTAAATGAGGCTTGAGGTAAATTCCTCAGCAAATTAACGAAGATGCCGAGAATGTATTCGTGTCCGGAACGGCAGCACGACGTGATTCCCAGCGGAAAACCGGAACGCCGTTCTTTAATTACGCACGAACACGCGAGTGGCTGTAAATGAAGCCGTGCGAGTTCCACCACCATCTGTTCGCTCTCCTCCTCAACGCTGCATTAATTATTCAGTGTGATTGTTCCTTATATAGAAATCGGTCACTGTTCAGTGAAATAAAAAAATTCCTCCACTCAGCACATTAGCAGCGTTTTATTTTCTTTCTCCTCCGGGTTTTGCGGAATTGCTCGCGTATCCATCTGAGTGACTTTGTATTCGTTTAACTTGGAATAATCCGATAAATAAATTCTCCACAGTGTACGGAACAGTGCAAAAATCCGACTCTGTATTTTTCTTTCATCAGTCAGAAAAATGTAATACAATTTCTTTCAAGTTCTCAAACCAGATTATAACAAATATGAAGTTTCTATATCACCGTTTTTGATAATCATTCAACACAAAGCATAAAACACAAATATGGTGTGATATTTTGTTACTAAAAACCTGCATAACAAATTTTAGCTAACAGCTAGTGAGCTAAGCTTCACTCACATCTGCCCCCTGTGGCCAAAACTGGTACAACACCGAAACTCTTAATTGGTTTAGTTGTTGGGTTTGTGTGTGTTGTTTTTTTTTTTTTTTGGTAAAATTGTATAAAATAGAATTAAATGTACACCACAGTGCATCTGAATACTTAAATATGATTGGTCAGGAGGTGTGCATTATTTTCTAGAGTGAGAGAACACTAAATCTATACAATTATAAAACACTCATTAATAAACATACAATTATGTTTAATTTATTAAATAATAAATGACCTATTAATTAATCATGCCATATTATTTCTGTCTAACGTTCTGTCATGTGTTATTCCTTAATGGCAATAACTTTTTAATTATCAATTTAATAGCTGTTTAAACATGAAAGTGTTTTATAAATAAATTCTAAATAAAATTATAATTAAAATAAAATTATATATTTTTACTGATGAGAAATAGACGGTCGGTTTATTTCACAGCACAGAAGATGCTCGTCTGGTAACGAGGCAACACTCGCGTCTCACTCACGTAGTCGATCTCGTCCTCCAGGTCGTCTCGGTCTTTGCGAGTGTTGACTTGTGGATAAACTTCGCTGAGGATCTGCTGCTGCGCCGCCGGCGTCTTGCCGTTGCAGTCCTGATGTTCCGCCGCGCCCTCTGGTCCTCCTGAGAAGCTTTTCTTGCGCTGGCATGAGCGCAGCGAGGTGGGCGGAGCTCCGGGAACCTGGAGAAGCTCCGGGAGCTCCAGAGAGAGAGCGCGGCGATCCCTACGGGGGACGAAATGTCTGGAGAAGAGCGGAGGAGGAGGAGGAGGAGGATGAGGGTGTAGAGGAGGAGGAGAGAGGAGGGATTCATGCTCAGCCTGGAATGAGTGAGGGCCTCGCACCCTCAGACTGCCCCCTGTGCCCGCCCCCACGCTCCGGCTCGGACGCCCCACGCTGTTCCAGCTCGACCTGCGGCTCCACGAGCCCTGAGGCGCCGGACGAGTCCAACTGTACAGAGAACCTCCACCTGGACACTGACGAGATGAAAATAAAAACACATCTAAACACATCTTTATCACTCTTCTGTTCATCTGTTCATATTTACATTCTATACTTTAGTTTTTAATATATTCAAATGTTTCATTTACTCATTTGTTATTATAATATACGGATGTACGCCGCTTAACAAATAACGTGTAACAATTACAGTTTAAGTGTTACAATTAATTAATGTTTATAGTCCTGAGATTATCTTCATATCATAATCTCATTAAAATGTATTCTTTTTTAAACTCTTTTTTTTTAGTCTTTTTATAAATGTTTTGCAGGTGATCAGGTGAGTGTAGCTCATGACCTGGTCACATGACCTGCACGTGTCTCTTTACTCCGGTCGACTCTACACGATTAGTTTTATACGATGTTTAGTTTGCTTTTCTTAAAGACACGTTCTGAGCGAGTCTGGTGCTGTGAGCGCTCGTGTAACGCCTGGACGATATTTTTAAACACTGATTTTTACGAGCTGTAGCGTGAGCTTGTCAGTGATGTGATTGGACGACCAACGACCGAACAAAGCCGAAAAAAACACGAATAAAAACCAGAACGAGACGTAAAACTCTGGAATCCGGAGTGAAGTAATAAACCCAGCTCCTTCAGCGTGTAACCCGTTGTGTGTTTGTCCTGATCATCTTCAGATCAAAGTAAAAATGAATTGAAAAATTCTTGTGGGATTTTATTTCTTTAATTGTGTGTTGTAGCTTTTTTGTGTGTATTTTTTTAAATCGTGTACCGTACTGATGTTTTAGTTATTTATTGTAGAGTATTTAAAAAAAACGACACCTAGCGCAGCCACGACGAAACGTTCCTGACACTTTAAAAGCGTCCTCTTTTATCAGTGATCCTCTTCACCCACAGGACAATGATCATGGGGTTTATCACGTCAGGTCGCTCTCAGATCCACAAGTGCCTCTCTACACGAGCGCCGCGCGCATGCTGATGCTAATCGGTGGACGAGCGGCGAGTTCCGCGCACTAGGTGTTATGTAAGTGCTGCATTAAATGCTAATCCATGCAAACAGAACTGACGGTTAATTATTGGGCTCTTTGTGCTGTTTTAAGCGATTTGTGGTGGTGTTTTTTTAAATCCGTGTCTTTTACACATTTGCAGAAAATGCGCTTACCAGAGTTCTCTGCTCCAGACCGGTTCTCCCGAGGGAGCTCACGCTGCTCTTTCTGGAGCCCAGCGCGAAGCTTAGCCGCTCAGCGGGGTAAACTCCGAGAGCGTTGGGAATCGGCGCCAGGTCCAGATGTCCGTTAGGGGTCAGAGTGCAGATTTTAGGATCTGGGTGAAGAGCGGGAAGCGGAGAATTTATGTGCGTTCATACAGTCGCTTCACCTTAGCAACACATTATGCTAATGACAGTAAGCTAATTCTGCTGTGCATCACGGTAAACAATCATACTTCATCATTCAGTCATATTACGCCACTTTAATTCTGATACTTCTCAGATTCATTCTAGTTCAGATTGGCCACGAAAATGTTTACACACAACTTTACTAAAAGTTTGACGAGGAAATGAAGCTAGAAAAACATTTCCTTCACTAATAAAGCAGAAGATCCAGAATGAGACCAAGAGTCTCCTGTTTAGGTGGAAAACCTGGAAAGACTAAAACGTCATGCTTCCTAGAAGATCTGAACCTGAAGATCTGAACCTCCTTCTGGAAAAATCCTTCATGCATTAACTATACAAGCTTGAAAACGTCACCACTGATTGATGCGATTCAGAAAAAGAGAGCGGTTAACAATCAGAATGTGAGACAGAATGCTACGCTCGAACAGATGGCGTGACGTTAGAGAGCTGCACGTCTTCACACCTGACAGCTGGAGAGGATCTTTCTCTTTCTCCTTTTCATCAAAGTTGCAGGAAGAACGGTCATCATCCGAGTACGACCTGTTAGCATCGCCCTGGTGAACAAACAGAGGAGAAAAGAGAGAGAGAGAGAGAGAGAGAGAAAGAGAAAGAGAAAGAGAAAGAAAGAGAATATTATTTTCACTAAAAAACACTAAACAGACGATTGGGACGGTTAAAAGTTCGGTGTCATTGTCCGTGACCTCGCTGTGGAGGTTTCTCTGCCCCACTTCCCCACTCACCCTCCTCCACTTCCACCTCCACGTCTCAGATGTAGACCACAACCTGAAAGCCCACTTCCTCACGCTCCCGGAGGAGATAACCTACTCCTGCTGTCTGACTACCTGCATCATGTGGAGCCCAGTTTAGTACTCCAAAAAAACAATAAAATCAACTACGGCACCAGAGACACCGGGCCTGAGAGCCCCAGAACAAACCGCAGAAGAGCCGCGGCTCAACCTGAGCTCCTGGTGAAGATCTCTGTAGCTCTCAGATCCATAAACACAAATCAACAAACAAATCAACAAACTCATAAACAAACAAATAAACAGGTGATCTGATTTGATCTCATTCCTGAATGTGACATTTTGGTGTATAAATCTGAGTTTGTACAGAATGTTATTCTATTTCTGCTTTTTTTTTTGTTTTAAACATTACAACAGACACACAGTGGATATAAAAAGTTTACACACCCCTGTTAAAAAGGCAGGTTTTTGTGAAGTAAAAAAATGAAACCTAGATAAATCACGTCAGAACTTTTTGCACCCTCAAGGTGAAATTACAGCGTATATAAACTACGTGAAAAACTGAAATAGTATTTTAAGTTTTAGATTAATTCCTATTAAAATATCTGAATTTGAGCCACAGAGTCATGCATTTTCAAATCATCACTTTATTTATTTATTTATACATAATATTTATCATTTTTAGATTTCTGCGTCACAAATTTAAAGTCTAATATTTAATGTGGGAATTTTTAAGGAGGGGAAAAAAATCACATAAAAACTGTGAAACTGTGCAGAACATCGAGTTGCGTCTTCGACCCGCAGGCTTATTATTATATCCACTTCCTGAAGGTTCTCGCCTCAGTACCTGCGAGAACCCAATTACCCAGAATCCCTCAGGGCAGCGGCGTACCTCAGCCTGAAAGCCCTCCACCAGGATGGCCACCAGCAGGTTGAACAGGACGTAGTTCCCGAACGTCATCAACGCCACGAAGTACAGAGCAGCGAGAGGAGACGTGGAGGCCATGCCGTTATACAGAACCATGTTCCAGTCCTCCTGAGTCAGGATCTGAACACACACACACACACACACACACACACACACACACCTTGTTTGGTCCGTACCGGATGTTCATGAAGACTTTACATGTAATAACATTCCAATTAACATGTAATAAAGCATGAACAAGGGGACAGTCGGATATTTTCTGCACATGTTCACTCCTTAGACGCTGAATAAACTCTCTGAAAGCTGTTTTATCGATAGTTATATGTGTTAAAATGTGTATAAAGTCTCTTTATATTTATATTTAAAAAAAAAAAAACATTCCGAATACAATTCCAATCTTTTCCATTCATTACAGGATCGGATCAAATTCCTCCTCTTTTCTCTGATATCTGTTTTTTTTTCCTTCTCTTTTTGTCGGCCCGAGGCTGATCCCGAGCATCGTATCAGTGATATTTCTACCTGAAACACAGTAACGATGGCCCACAGCAGAGAGTCGAAGTTTTTCCGATCAGGAACCGTATCTCCAGCTTCCGTCTTCAGACTGAACTTACAGCCGAATATGTGCATTCCCAAAATACTGAAAAAAACAAAAACAAAAAACACAATAACGTGACAATCAGTTCACAGTGACGGGTTCTGACGCGTGTCGAGGGCCGTTTCAGGTCATTAGCATGTCCATACACACACTCACACACACACACACACACACACACACACACACACACACTCACACACACACACAGCTTTCTGTAGTGAAAACACAAGAGCTCAAACATACAGAGAAAAAACCCACCGCATTACTTTGGCGTTTCACTTTCTCTGTTTTCGGTGTTTCTAATTTTATTTTATGTTTATTTCATTACTTAAATTTCTTACTTTTTTTTATTATTTAATATTATATTTTTATATTCCACGAACCTGTCCTGATGAAGAGAGTGTGTGGGTTAAGAGTGAACTTCGATGTACACCAGCGACACGTGCGTTTGCGTGATTACGGAGCGTGACGGTGATGAAGCACGTGTGGTGTAAAGTGACGTATTTGGAGGGGTTTAGTTACAACGTACAGTTTCAGGAGGAGCGTGAAACGAGTGGAGAATTTAATACCGCGCTTTGAATGATGACAGTACATCGAATCATCATCATCATCATCATCATCATCATCATCATCATCATCCTCACTCCATCCTCACTCCCTGATCGGTGGTGTTCACACTGCTTTGTTTTTCAGATGAGTCATTTCCGCTGCGCACGTACGCGTGGAGATGAAAGCAGTGGCGGGTTGCGTGAGCTCACGGTAACAGTGTCAATGTTTAACCGCCATAAATCTGAGGCTCGTTTAGACGAGT
>JAKKZJ010000013.1:23201593-23203369 GCA_033441845.1 Pangasius mekongensis
ACAGCGTAATTAAATATTAAGGCAAACTCACACTGATTGCGTTATTAACTCCAGAAATCTTTCACTGATTAACACTCGATAGATATTTATTCCTTTTTTAAAGAAAGCGTTCAGTTCTGAAGGCTGTAATTTGCAAACGCTGAATAAATGTATATTACGGTTGAAATTAAAATATGATGAAAGTCTTAAGTGATATAATGACGTTAATTAAACGTTAAGGAAAAGGGGGGATGATGATCCTCGTCGTTTCTGAACACGAGCAGCAGCATCCTCTTGTTTTTCCTCTCAAAATGCGTCCTGGTTAATAAAGATGCAGACATTAACCCGAAGACTTTAACGGCAGTGAAAATGCTTCTGTTTTAAACAGACGTGGTGCTTTATATCTCTCCTTTAATATCGTTTCTCAGCTCTTCCAGGCGACGGGACTGTTGTAGGTTTAAACAGATGGAAAAAGAAAGCAAGAGAAATCCTAACTTCCATCATGAAAATCAAACAAATAAATAAAACTTAAATAAATAAAAGGCCAAAACCTGCGTAAAGTTGGTTTTATAATCTAAACAAAAAACAGCACACACACACACACACACACACACACACACACAAACATTCACGGGTAAACTGTGAAGCTAAAAGTGGATTTGCATTTGCTTTCTGAGACAAAAAACTATTTCGAGAAAATCTCTAAAGATTAAATTACGCTACATTTTTGAGGAATATTTATGATCTTTAATGAGCAACATCACAGACTTCAGCAGCTGAAAAGCAAAAGTGATAAAAAAACATCACAAGCTCAGATATACAGCAGAACATGAGCTGAAGTCTTCTTTATATGCAGAAAATAAACATCAGGACTCTTTCTCAATCGAGGAAGACACAGCTGACCTTCACCCCCTTCACCACCTTCACCCCCTTCACCACCTTCACCACCTTCACCTTCATCACCTTCATCACCTTCACCACTTTCACCTTCATCACCTTCACCACTTTCACCACCTTCACCTTCATCACCTTCACCTTCACCACTTTCACCACCTTCACCTTCATCACCTTCACCACCTTCACCTTCATCACCTTCACCACTTTCACCACCTTCACCTTCATCACCTTCATCACCTTCACCACCTTCACCACCTTCACCTTCATCACCTTCACCACTTTCACCACCTTCACCTTCACCACCTTCACCACCTTCACCACCTTCACCTTCATCACCTTCATCACCTTCATCACCTTCACCTTCATCACCTTCACCTTCACCACCTTCACCACCTTCACCTTCATCACCTTCACCACCTTCACCACCTTCACCACCTTCACCTTCATCACCTTCACCTTCATCACCTTCATCACCTTCACCTTCACCACCTTCACCTTCACCACCTTCATCACCTTCACCTTCACCACCTTCACCTTCACCACCTTCACCACCTTCACCTTCACCACCTTCACCACCTTCACCTTCATCACCTTCATCACCTTCACCTTCACCACCTTCACCACCTTCACCTTCATCACCTTCACCTTCACCACCTTCATCACCTTCACCACCTTCACCACCTTCACCACTATCATCTCTTCCGTCTCTCTGTTTCTCTCTCACCACTGTCTGACTATCATCTCTTCCGTCTCTCTGTTTCTCTCTCACCACTCTCTGACTATCATCTCTTCCGTCTCTCTGTTTCTCTCTCACCACTGTCTGACTATCATCTCTTCCGTCTCTCTGTTTCTCTCTCACCACTCTCTGACTATCATCTCTTCCGTCTCTCTGTTTCTCTC
>JAKKZJ010000013.1:23229861-23237361 GCA_033441845.1 Pangasius mekongensis
TAAATACGTCTAAATGTTAAAATATCTGATTACAGGTTCAGTGTCTCACTGTGTGTGTGTGTGTGTTTCTGTGTGTGTGTGTGTGTGTGTGTCCTCACCCTGCCATGACGATGAAAAAGTCCAGCCTGTTCCACGTATCGCCAAGGTAACAGCGACGGCCGAAGATCCCCAGAGCCACCATCTTCACCACCATCTCCAGCGCAAAGAAGATGTAAATAAAGGCATCGAACGCCTGAGACACGGAACACAGAGGTTCTGTTACGTTCCACGTCACACAGCTTCACATTTCAGTTCTAACATTCGCCTCCTGAAACGCTACGGACCCTGAACATCACCACGCGTGATCGAGATCATGGCGATTCACGTGCATTTGCGTTTACACCTGAAATAACGGCATTAAACAATTTTAGAAATGAACTAACGAGCAAAATTCATTAGAATAAAGAAAGAAAGATTCTTCTAATCGACTTCATGACTTTCTAAAGAAAATGGATCTCTGAATTTAGTGACAATTTGAATAAAAAAAGGTTAAAATATCAGAAATGAAAAAAAAATCACGGCTCCATAATATTATAAATATTATAATAATATTAGAATGATCATTTATTATCCAATAAAATAATAATATAACTGTAAATAGTTCAATAATAATCTTTTATACAGCCTTTATATATATTTTATTTATTTATTCATCAAGTTATTGAAAGTTATTTATTTGTGATCTAAGATTTATTTCTTGTGAATGTATTTCTAGTGTATTTTGGTAACCTAGCAACAGGGTGACGTGCTCCCGCCTTTGAGGTTTGTCTCAAATCGTTTAGCAGCTGATTCTGGTTTGGACACGCCCACAATGACATCACAAACTGAGCGCGTATGGAGCTCCGCCCACAAACCAGTTCATACAGAAGGAATGAGAAAGGATTTTACTTTTCACTCAAATAACCAGACGTGTATAATCAGAATCGAGCTTTAAAATCATCGGTTCGTATTTTTACGCAAATTTGACAACATGATCAAGGACACGAAGTTAAATATCTTAGTTAAATTTAGCATGAAATTTGCAAAAGGTCTCGATGGACCACTTTTCCTACGCAAAGAGTCATTAGATGTGACTCTGGGGAATTAAAAGGGGAAGATGTAAACAGTAAAGTGATGAAATTGAGGTCAGTGTTTGATCAGTTGATTCTTTATGACATGTTTGTATAACTGCGTATTTGTCCTGTCTCTGTAACGAGCTCTGATTAGATCCAGTCTGTCGTGTTTATCGGTTTAGCCGACGCACCGTCTCAGGAAGCTTCTGACTGATAAATAAATTACAGGATCATGTGATACGTTAATGTGGACACTGATTGGCCCCCGGTGACTGTTCTGACAGCTGAGTGGGATTAGCGTTAGCCGCAGCGTGGAGGTAAATCAGCACTGAGACACTCGGACCGTCAGATATTTATAACACTGCGAATAAAACGTGTGGGTTTTTTTTTTTTTTTGCAACCAAAACACATGAAAAATAATCATGAATATACTTCTCTGTTGTGTAATAAAAGTTTAGTCTGTGATGTTTAAAAGTGTTTTCCAACCCATAATCATCATCTGAGTTTAGATATTGTAGAAAAGCTTTCCTAGTTTTAACAGAGGGGGCGGAGCCACCTGTTAAGGCTAAAGTTTATAATTGTAATTCTCCTCTCAGGCAGCAGAGGGCGCTAAACATTACACACATGAAAACTCACTATAAAAATACAAATTAAAAGAAGAGGAAAAAGAAAACAAGTCATTTATTTGTCACACATACATTACATTACAATGACATTCTTTCTTTGTACTGTATATCCCAGCTTGTTAGGAAGCCGGGGTCAGAGGTCAGAGGTCAGGGTCAGTCATGACACTGCGCCCCCTGGAGCAGAGAGGGCTAACGGCCGTGTTTAAGCAGCGGCGGATTAAATGAATGTCCGTGACGTCTTTTAAACTCGTCCTGGAGGCTGATTTTGATTCTACAGATTTGAACAAATTTAAAACGGAGTTTCTCAGTGATTCTGCGTTAAAATGATTTGGGGGCGGGGCTACGTACGAGCTCACTTTGTGACGTCACTAAATAAACTCCATAGACCAATCACGTCCAGTGTTCAAATTATTATAGGATGATGATGATGTGGTTCTTGTAAACTTGTACTTCTTACAGAACCTGTGCGCTAGCTAGTTAGCTAGCTTACTGACTTAGCTTAACGTTAGTGATGAAGTAAACCTTGGTTGTCATGGTAACGTTATAACATGACAGAATGGGGTGATATTAGGGATGACAGGATGATATGAGGGAGTGTCCTACTTATCATCCTCATGCATGTTCATAGATCCAGGAATAACAGAGTAATATTGATGCACGAGATATTTAGGAGAGAGAGAGAGAGGGGGAGAGAGAGAGAGAGAGAGAGGAAGATGGTCACTGAGATAATCATGGAGTAATGTATAGATAATGATACAGATGTGAGCAGGTGACAGTGTGTAGATAATGAGACAGATGTGAGCAGGTGATAGTGTGTAGATGATACAGATGTGAGCAGGTGATAGTGTGTAGATGATACAGATGTGAGCAGGTGACAGTGTGTAGATAATGAGTGTGTGCGCGTGAAGGTGTGATGATGAAGTAAATAAAACACACAGGAAGTTGGTACCTGTAGAATCTGGCAGCGGTCGGAGGTGCAGTCGATGTTCTCACACGGCTGGTACATTCCCAGGGTCACGCAGTTCAGCAGGATCACCATGATGCTGATTCGCTCGAACCACGTACAGGAAGTGATGTTAAGGACGACACACTTCACTACACACCTGACATTTATATTCATTTACACATCTGTAAAATACTTACAGCTTTTTCTCCTATAGATTCTGACACTGGATGTGAAATGCTTCTTCAAGTAAAAGCTGTAATTTCAATAATATCAAGTATTTGAATGTATTTGGAAATTAATACGTATATAATAAACGTCATAAAGCTTTAAAATACTTTCAGTAATTCACTGAAATCTCCGTCTCATTTTCACGCAGGAATCAAACTCAAAGCTTCAACCTCAAGCAGCTTTCCATTCACAGAGTTCGCTCACTACACAGTAACACTAAGAGCGGCGGAGTCCTACCGCGTTCATAACACACACGAACCTCACGTGATGCGCACACACACACACACGCACACACACACACACACACACACGCGCGCTTGCAAAGAGTAAAAACAGAGTTTTAAAATTTCTCCATCTTTTAAAAAAAAGCTCTTTTTTCTAATGGGCCGGAGACTGAAGCGCAGAGGAAGAAAACGCCACTTTCGTGTGCGTGTGGGTGGAGCCTCAGACTCGTGGTTGGAGGCGGTTGTTGAAATCAGGTGAGACGAGAACCTTGTTCTTTGAGTTTATTGCTTAATGTTTGGCTAAAATTGAGAAACGCTCATGAAGATAGGATGAAAAAATGATCCACTTCGCTGCAACTTCTGCAACTTGCACAAATTCCTACAAAGTGTGTGTTCATGGTGCTGCATTCTGTTCCGTTTCAGTATCTAATACACACAATCTGCACGATATACAGAACGTTAATACGGACGCAGCTCCGGGTTCTGACATTAAACCTGCTCCGACTCTCCATCACCTCCATCATCTCCAGACCATCTCTCTCTCTCTCTCTCTCTCTCTCTCTCTCTCCAGCGTCTTTTAGCTCACTATCTTCCCCTCCCCGTTGGCCAACTCCTCTCACATCTCTCTCTCTTTCCTAATCCGTCCTTTATTCTCACCATTGTATTTAAACACATCACCTCTCACTCCATCTCTCTCTCTCTCTCTCTCTTTAAACACCCTTCCACTCGTTTACGTTGTGGATTTGCTCCGTTTTTTTCCCGGTGAGAGCTGATCT
The DNA here is from genome assembly GCA_033441845.1 of Pangasius mekongensis. Lineage (NCBI taxonomy): Eukaryota > Metazoa > Chordata > Actinopteri > Siluriformes > Pangasiidae > Pangasius > Pangasius mekongensis. The sequence continues at coordinate 23,233,753 of JAKKZJ010000013.1, forward strand.
AAACGCCACCAGACTTCATTAGCGCTTCATTACAGCGTGCTTCACCTCTGACCCTCAGAGAAATGTCATTTATTTATCAGATGTATTTTTGTTCCGTGTCTCGTTCCGTGCCTGAATTAATCAGAGAATTAGCGACGGTCACTCTCTGAACTGTATGATATTCTAAAGCGCCTCGGGTGGATGTTTTTCTCCTCGAGTTAATCGTTAACGCGAGAGAAAGCTCGGCGCTGGAGGGGGCCACTCTGAGATTCAGTGCTATGGTTACTGCAGAAAAAATAAAACACAAAAATCATTTCTGGGCTTCTTTATTCTCAGTGCGCTCACTCTCCGACCGTGACAGAAGAAATGACTTCAGAGAGAGAGAGAGAGAGAGAGAGAGATGGAGAGAGAGAGAGAGAGAGAGAGAGAGTATGCCTGCAGGTCCACTTAAACGCCATTAAAAAGTCTGCGGAGACAAATCAATCTCACACCATTACTGCTGAACTCACAGAGAGAGAGAGAGAGAGAGAGAGAGAGAGAGAGAGAGTTATAACACACTGAAACTCTGTTTATTATAAAATAAAATGGAATCACAACACGACGGAGAGCTGCCGTGTGCTGAAACTCCGCTGCTGAACCTCAGGACTAAATGACTCTCATGTTTCTTGGTGCACAAAATACAACTCTTTAAATTATTGCATTTATGAATGAATCATTTACGGCTACGTCTCTTTCTCACATATCATTTTTACTCGTCTTCTGATTAAATATAAAAGAAATCCTTCATGTGCCCTAAAAGTGATGTTACATCAACTGTAAGCAGTGAAATTCCATCAGAATCTCAAACAGTGTCCATGAGGGCTTTACGCTGTACCCTACGCAGGTCACATACACAGAGGAAAAGAAGACTTTTTGTGTTTCACCCTCGCAAACAACCAGACAAACAAACAAACAAACAAATAAATAAATAAAGGGATAAGACTGTGGACACATAAATACAAATGAATAAAAAACTTTCTTTGCTGTGGTTCTGTGATCATAACACATATATCACCTTATAACACTATAACACTTTACACGACATTAATATTCATAAAACAATAATTAATATTCATTATAAACTCTGTATACATATATCACTGGATATAATGAACAGGAAACATTTTTAACCTTTGACCACACATACACACAACAAAAACAAAAACAACAACAACAACAACAACAAGAAAAAGAAGAAGAAAGATTTCTGTATGGAGGTGAGTTACAGATAATTGATCTTTAAATGGAACAGAAATAGATATAAATATAAATAGAAATAGAAATAAATATAGATATAAATGAATATATATATATATATATGTGTGTATGTATATATGTATAATATATGTATATGTATGTATATAGAATATTTCTGCAGGAAGTTGAGTCAAAGATCGTGAGGTTTAAATGGAGAGAAAAAAGAAAAACAAAAAAGACATTAAAATATTACTGTAGGCAAATAACACATCTCATCTCATTTATGAGCACAGTGTAGCTACCGCTAATGTTTACTGCCTGTGGCACCACAACATCACACACGCATCAATATTCATCACACACTTATCAATATTCATCACACATTCATCAATATTCATCACACATTCATCAATATTCATCACACATTCATTAATATTCATCACACACTCATTAATATTCAACTACTTTCAAATAGTAAATCTGTTAAATAATTGTGAAGTAAAAAAGCTTCACGTGGAACCGAGTGAGGAATCAAATGAAGAATCGAGTGAGGAACAGAGTGAGGAATCAAGTGAGGAAGCAAGTTATAATTGACTGAATGATGAAGCGATTCATCATGATGAGTGACTGAGGAACCAATCAAGAAACCAAGTGAGGAATCAACTGAGAAACTGATTAAGGAATCAAGTGAAGAATCGAGCAGGCAACTGAGTGAGGAACTAAGTGAGAAACTGAGCGAGGAACTGAGCAACGAATCAAGTGAAGAATCAAGCAGGCAACTGAGTGAGGAACTGAGCGAGGAACTGAGCAACGAATCAAGTGTAGAATCAGGTGAGGAAGAAAGTTAAGAACTAGATGATGACCTGAGTGAGGAACCGAGTGAGGAACCGAGTGAGGAATCTGAGATGTCATTAAGAGAACAGTTTGTGAGTGGGAGAGAGAACACACAGCGAGTCACGTCCTACAGGACCTCTGAGCTCTGCCTCCATGCTGACGTTCCTGACAGAACCGGCTCTTCCTCTGAGCTTCCTCTGAGACTTTAATTGCTGGTTGAAGTGACAAAATCCAGACACATGGAGACACTGAGTCTCATCTTACAGAACCTCAGCGCGAGAGCTGCACCTTTACACTCAGTTTGAGCCCAAACGCGTCGTTTAATTTATTTCTATTAAATGTGGGAAAAAGTCTCTCATTTCTCTCATTTTTATCTTTAATATATTTTTATAAAATAAATATTTAAATGGTTAATTTTAAAATTCTTTATATTTATTGCACTTTAACTTCACACCTTAATTCATAAATAAATGATTACAAACTGTCGAGGAGAATCTCTTTAACTTTAACCTTATTAAACATTCCTGCGTTTACGCATATTCATGAATATGCAAATTCTGGACACGCCTCCACACCCTCCTGTCACTCCTACTAGCCCAGTAATATCACTAGCATTAGTTACCTTAGCTGTCTGGTTAGCTAACTGCTAGTAAACTGGTTATGAGTCACACAAGTATTTCAGCGTTACCGTGACAACCACCATCTCATTATTGTTGCTAACCTCAGCTAACCTAGCTAGCTAGCTAGATTAGCACACAGGATCTGCGGTTAAAAGTTGTCAGGGACCACGCTGACATCATCCACAAATCTCTGATGTGATTGGTTCAAAGGCATGTAGTATGTTTAGTGACATCACAACCTGAGCTCACACGGAGCTCCGCCCCCAAATCAGCTTCATACAGAATGTTTCGGTGGAGAGAGAGAGAGAGACGAGGAGCTGCTGATGGTGTGATGTTGAGGATGTGCAGCTATTTTAAAGAGTCTTGTGGCCTCCTGGAGACTTTAATAATGAGGACCGAGGACCAAGACCCTGCAGGATGGAGACACACACACACACACACACACACACACACACACACACCCCTATGTGAGCAGCATTTGCACTCCCAAAATAAAATCTGTCTCTCTAGAAGACAGCTGCTCCTCTGATACCTCGATTATGGTTAAATCTAAGGGTAACATCTCAAGTTCTTTCTCACGTTCTTCTCATGTTCTTTCTGTATTCTTCTTATGTTCCTCTCATGTTCTTCTGTGAGTAAACAATCCCATAATTCTGTTCTTCACACCTGTGAAACATGAAGTTTTCCATAATCATGGTGAACAAACCACCACTTTTACTGAGGAACCGGTTACAAGTTCTAGCAAACCTCCTCTCCCATGCACTCTTATATAAAGAGTTCCTCAAGGGTTCTTTGGATAGTTGAACATCCTTGGTTCTACCTGGAACCATATCAGACAGTAAACCCTTTGTTGTAGGGTTCTACACAGAGTTTAGTGGTGCATTGGTATATTATCCAATGTTAGGCTTAGTAAGAGAGTTATGTTCTTCTCAAGTTCTTG
>JAKKZJ010000013.1:23244492-23260022 GCA_033441845.1 Pangasius mekongensis
GAGCTCGTGGTTATAACACAGTAATAACAGAGCGCATGGTAATAATACAGTAATAACACCAAGCGTGTGGTTATAACACAGTAATAACAGAGCGAACTGTAATAATGCAGTAATAACACTGAGCTCGTGGTTATAACACAGTAATAACACCAAGTGTGGGGTAATAATACAGTAATAACACAGTAAACCTTTGTTTGGTCTATATAAATTATGTGGTTGCCGTGGTAACATTTGGAGAACCACATGCCGCCACTGATCCTGTACCATTTCTGTCTAATTCCATAATGATGCCTGGAACATTTTTTTTGCCCAACAGTGGCTCTGAGGCACAGCTGGGATTTGACCGCGGAACCTTCCGGTCACTAGAACCCAGCGTGATCTCCTGCAGTCCCGAGTGCAGGTGCGAGCCGAGGACAGAGGATTAAAGCGGCCGTGTGCAGCAGACGAGCCCGAGCGCTAATTGTGCTATTAATAGGTCGAGTCCGGCCACTTTGTGATGCTAATGAACAGAGTGGAAAGCAACGGTTTGTCTGAACACCGCTGGTATTTGTGTGCGTAAAAAAAAAGCTACTAGAGAGCATCCGGTCCTATCAGCAGAGCGGAACCGAGCGGAACCGAGCGGAACCGAGCGGAACCGAGCGGCCTCGCCATTGTGTCTGTTATCTGCTCATCATCTTAGCTTCTGGAATGAAAGAGTCTGATTAGCATCGTGTGAACAAGAGCACAATCACGGCAGCGCAACACACACACACACACACACACACACGCACACACCATCATCTCTGTGTATCAGACGAGGACACAAAGCTACGATGTTAACGTTAGTGTTAATTCTCCTCAAAAACTGTACTGAATTTTAATCACTTCAATGCATCATCATGCAAATATATTTAAATATTAATGAGTGAATAGTGAATATTAATGAGTTTGAGTCTGTTCAGTGATTCATTCACTAATAATAATAATAATAATAACAATAATAATAATAATAATAATATGAATGAATTGAGTCGAACTGAGTCGCTGTGTGATGAATGAATTTCCTTCAGGGACTAAAGGGCTGCGTGCACACGAGCGCAAACACAACACACACGATTCATGGATGTGAATTAAAGCTAGAGAAACTATTCAGATCGGAAAAAGAAGGAAAACGATGACTCGGTCCAGGGCAGTGAGCGATACGGTGTCATGTAAATGACTCCAAATGTCCAAAAGACTGAATCATTAGTGAATCAAATGGAAAGATTTAAATGATATGATACAATGACAGATATTTCTCACTGCAGCTGATCACAAATCAAACATTATTCGCATTTCAGAAACTGAGAGGTTGTGTTCAGATCTGTCATAATCTCTGATTCTTTATATTTTTTAAAATTACACTCACACACACACACACACACACGCACACGCACACACGCACGTACACGCACGCACACGCACATACACGCACATACACACACGCACACACACGCACACACACGCACACACACACACACGCGCACACACACACGCACATACACACACACGCGCACACGCACACACGCGCACACGCACGCACACGCACATACACGCACATACACACACACACACACACGCACACACACACACACGCGCACACACACACGCACATACACACACACGCACACACACACACACACACACACACACACACATCCGGGACCTGATGCTTGATTATCTAGTGTTATTTCTGACACTAACAGACTCCAGAAAGGTCAGTCACAAGGTCACGGCTGAGGAACACAGGTGCTGAAGTGTGACGTCTTGTTCTGGTGAAAACGCTACAATAAAATTCTCTGTGAAATTCGTCTGTTCATTTTTCTGTCATTTTCTGAGTCTCATTTCTCTCTCAGTCTCTCTCTCTCTCTCTCTCTCCCCGTCTTTCTCTCTCTCTCCACATCTTTCTCTCTCTCTGCGCCTCTTTGTGTAATTCTCTCTGTATCTCTGCCTCAGTGTCTGTAAGTCTCTCTCTCTCTCTCTCTCTCTCTCTCTCTCTCTGATTGTAGCTGTATATGACCAAACCAGCGGTATGTGTATAGTGTGTGTATAGCGTGAGTATGTGTGTGTGTGTAGAATGTGTTTGTAGTGTGTGTGTGTGTGTGTATAGCGTGAGTATATGTGAGTGTAGAATGTGTTTGTAGAGTGTGTGTGTGTGTGTGTGTGTAGAGTGTGTGTGTGTGTGTATAGCGTGAGTATGTGTGTGTGTGTGTGTAGAATGTGTTTGTAGAGTGTGTGCATGTGTGTATAGTGTGTGTGTGTGTGTGTGTTGAATTTGTATGTGTGTATGTGTTTGTGTGTGTGTGTGTGTGTGTGTAGAATTTGTATGTGTGTGTGTGTGTGTGTGTGTGTGTAGAATTTGTATGTATGTATGTGCGTGTGTGTGTGTGTGTGTGTGTGCGTGATGCCAGCTGGGAGCCGATGTTCCTGTCCTTTATAATTACCATCTAAACATTTCTCATGCGTCTTGTACAGTTTCAGTCCTTTACACCTTCAGCTCCCCTCCTGTTTCCCCTCATTCCCTCTAACACAACAATAACAGTGTTATCATTATTATTATTATTATTATTATTATTATTATTATTACTACGTGTGTGAATCTTTATACACATTATAACGCAGCTCAAAGTTTCACAGAAAAAAAGAGTAAAGATATTAATGGTGGAAAAATTAAAATAATCTAAAGGCAAAAAGCTGGAAAGATTCTACTGAAATTAATTTCCATATTTTTTACTCATTAAAAGAAAAACACCCTCTCAGTCATACTTAAATATTTATAACTGCACTTTGTAATAAAATAATTTTATTACTAAACATCGTGTGTGGACACAAACTGAACGGAGCAGGCAGGGATGTGGAGTTTATGGGCGTGGCTAGAGTTTATTTGGGAGTAGAGGGCGTGGTCAGAGTTTCTGTTGGGGAGGGAGGGCGTGGTCATAGTGTATGGGCATGGAATTAAAACCCCTTTGTTTGTACTGTGTTTTTTGTCCCATTCTTGTTTCCCACTTTCCTTTTTTGGTCATTACTTCCTGTCCTTGTCAACATACACCGTTTATTTTACTGCATCTGCTGATTCCTGAATGCAGACATGAACCATGACGACTAAACTGAAACAAAAGCTTGAATAAAGCTCCACATCGCAGTGCTGAGTTCTCACCGTTCCAGCAGACACATTAGTGAGATTTCTCTTTAATATGTAAAAGTCCGATCCGATTGTGTTTCCACGTGTGTCGGATGAGAAGACGGAGAAACTCGGTAATCAGTCGCAGGTTACAGGAAGCGCTCGATGATGCTCCGGGTTGTTAAGCGCAATAAAGTGCTCAGTAAAAGCCTTTGTAAGAGTCGCACTCTTGCACTCATCTTTTTTTTGTTTCATCTCCATTTTGCAAGCTGGAAGCAATCACCACTTTCATTACAACCATTAAAACAGCGCTGATTCTCTTCTCTTAATTTAATACGTTTGTTAATGTGCTCTGAAATATGGAAAACGCTCTAACTACAATAAAACCGGCGGTGAGAACCGGACTGTAGCAGGCAGGAAGAGAGAGAGAGAGAGAGAGAGAGAGAGAGAGCGATTTGTTTACACAGAGGAGGAAAAAGGTGAACATGGAGATAATAAAAGAACTCCAGCACGGCTTTGCTGCTTCTCAGATGTTTGGTGAGGGTTCAATGTTTCACGGTGAGTTTTTTCGCCCGTTTCCTCCGGTGAAGACGTCTAGAGGAATATTCCTCAGGAGAGGATGAGGGTAAAGCGGAAGGACAGGCCGGGTCACTGCACACCGCGGGTCTGGAGTAAAGCAGCGCTGAAACAATCTCGCGTCCCGACATCCGCCTCATCGGCACGTGGAATGATCCTCTAACAGCACACACGCCGCGCCGCGCCGTCCGAAATAACACTTACTTACAGTCACGACAGTTTGATTTAACCTGCTACCTACGAGCGCTATTTACATCTCAGCATCACTTAACCTACATACAGCTGAGTGCAAAATTTTGCACACCCTTAGTACAAAATAACAAATTTATATCAACACATTTAGTGTTTTTGGTTTCATAGATTGTCCCTCATTATCACAAGCAACAAAAAACAGAAATAAAACACTCGTGCACTGCTGTGTGCTGTTATAGAAAAATAATCAGTGCTGTTGGTATTATTTTCCTCACATTACATTCCTCTGTAGGCTCCTACATTTTATTATATATCTACTAGATTTTATTGTATTCTGTATAAACAGTCGTTCCCTCACCAGCCTCTCTTCATTCTCTCTTGAAGTTAATAAGACAAAACAAAAAACAAACGCAGCTTGGTGCCGCTTGTTACCGAGAAACTGCAAAGAAGCGTAAACTCCTCTGGAATGAAAAAAACGGAATGTTTTGGGAGGTGGGAGGAAACTGGAGGATTGAAGAAACCCGGAGGAAACCCACACAGACGTGGGAAGGACACGTGAAACTCCAGACAGTCACGCACGCTGAGATCGGGATGGAATGGAAGGATCTGGAGCTGGTACTTTTGCACTCAGCTGTATTTGGTCCCTCATGTCGCACCAGTTCCCGGTGGTGGACTGAGAGATGTTTGGACATCTAAACTCCAGATATTTCAGCAGGATTGAAAGCTGAGCTCCAGTCTCACTGCTCTGCGTGAGTGACAGCTCACACGCTGAGCCCCGGAGGTGATGGGTGCCGTGACGTCTCGAGACAAAGACGTGATGTTTTGACAGAGTGCTTTAGAAGGTGTTGTGTTTGCAGGAACGAAATTGGAAAAAAGGGGAAGCATTTTCCTTTCTTTCGTTCTCCACTGAAGCATGACCTTTCTGATACGTCACCTGTAACTTCAGTGGCAAAACATCTGGAGCGTATATCTGTGATGCAGATCCCTCAGTCTCCCAGTGAGCAGCCTGATTAGATCTTGATTACTGTGTCCTCTCAGTGTCCCTTTATCAGCATCGGTACGGCTGTTAGCTCATCTTTGGCGTATCTGTGCAATCAAACCTGCTTCTAGTGGCAGACTGTGACTCTGTTTAGATCTCATTTCATGCATTCTGTATCTAGACTGAAGATTTTTAAGCTTGTCTCTGGATTTGATTGGGATTAAAGTCTTTCTGCTCCATCACATGCTTAAAATGCAAATTAGTTTAGTAGATTCCATCGACTTCCTGTTTGGTTCCTCGTTTTCTCATTTGTTTCATGCAAAACATTTTGATAAATCAAAAAAATCATGACACTGTGTGTAGTAAAAAGATCCAGTCTCTATGGAGAAGACTTCGTGTTGGATAGAAAAGCCGTCATACCAGAGGGAAAGCGTGAAACGAAACACACACACGGTGTGACACGAGGGCAACGTGCAGTGACTGCATTTCAGTGTGGCACAACTGCAACACAGCGATGAAACTGAAATGCAAGGCAACAAGTAATTACATTCACTTGAGACTTTCTTTATATTCTTAAAAAAGCAATCCACCATTTAAAAAAAAAAGAACAATGATTAGACTCAGAGGAAATAATTTCCATAATAAAATATTCTCCATCGTTCAGCTTTTATGAAACACACACACAGGAGAGTTATCTTCTCATCAAGCTTCTGCATGACAAGCATCGTAATCGTTCTCTCTCGGCTCACCTCAGCTTCCACGTCCCTCTGCTTCGGTCACGTTAGTGCGGTCGAGCGGAAGCGCACAGACACAGCAGGCAAACAGCAAGACGGCAAACGTGACGATGAAGGGTATTGGCAGCTCGTAGACACTCAGAGGATAAAAGAGTGTGTAAAAGACAACTAGATATCTAAAGTTATCCAGCTAGCTCGCTAGCATCAACCTCAGAGCTGCAGTGATACAGTTACCCAGACTGAGTTTCGGCTAGCTAGCGGTATCCGGCTAGTTCACTCCATTCACTCTGGTGAACGTCGCGAGTTGTGACACGATGATGGTGTTTCTCAACGTGGCAGAACCCGTGGAACTCGATCATGGTTAGTGCTGAGTGTCATTTTAGTCAAACAGAATCTGAAGACTTCAGCAACACGACACAAATTCAAGAACCAAGCTAGAGCTTGACAAAGATCAGAATATCACTCAGAAATGTATTTTATAAATCACAACACACCCATCTAACGTAAAATCTCCATATTTCTCTCTGTCATTGCTTCTGTCCCCACTAACGTCCTCAAGAGCTAAAGAACAATGCTCGATCATCAGACTGCTAATGATCCAAAACTGGAACACCGATACGGATATGTTTCCGATCTTGGCTCTGCAGCTTTCCGTCTCCGTGTTGTAAATAAGCCACATCAGATCCGCTGAGTCGGCGCTGAAGGATTGGGACGCAGCCATCCGTTAGAGATGACAGGCTTGATCGAGTCAGTCATGAGCTCGTTCTCCAGCACAGATGTTCTCCGCTGCGCACAGCTGTTCTCCTGATACAGCCAAAACAAAAATACACATCCTGCTGGATACCGACGTGGTGTGAGAACCGGGTCAGGATCCATATTTAGCACCTTACATAGTTCTGGTTTAAAACATCATCATTATTAAAAATAATAATGGACTGTTAGGGTTCTGTGGTTCAGTCCTTACTCACAGAATTGACAGCTAAGACGCTTTATCCTGGAGTTGTTTCACAATTGACTCATTAAACTCTCTTTGGTCTTGTTCATATATTCCATCACTAAATTAATTAAGACTCGTCTGAATAAAAAGGTCTGGACTACTGCTAATGATTATTGAATTTCTTGGAAATCTTTAGATTGAGCGTCAGGCTTTAAATGAAATATAAAAACATCTGTAATTCCTGAACACCATACGCACCGTGTGAATACTTTTCCAAGCCATCATATGTGAGAGCATGAAGCACTGCTGAACCCGTCCACACGATTTATAACCACTGGATGTTTAAATTGCTTTATCGATCTGACTCACTTTCACAAACAAGTCCAGATCAACCCACAGGGTCACGAGGTCTACATTCATTTATCCATATTTCACCATTTCATCATGCGACTGAGTGCAGAATCATATAGAAAGGGATAGAAATCACTCCGTGGATCTGATGTGGCTTATTTAGGACACAAAAATGGAGCGAGATGGATGAGCTCAGACTCCAGGTTTGGATTCATTTAATGCTCCATGCTAACGGTGAATGAACATTACTCCATTTTTATCTTATCCCAGGCTAATTTTGGGGATCTGCGACACTCCCCAGCCTGGTGACAAAATGGCCTCCCACGTGGCAGCCGCATGTGCAGTCTGAGCGAGGAGATTCTCTCAGACTGTGAGCTGCTGCAGACGCTCTAACACCTTAAAGCATGTTTGATATTCTCAGTGATGAATCGTGTAGCGTGAACACCTCTACGACATGAAGCAAGAACAGCTCTGAGAAACGGCCACGAGAATCCGAGAGGAACCTCTCACAAGACGAGGCGGGCTCTACACAATCCAGCTTATCAATCATCTATTTGTGAGGGAGAGCAACGGCAAAATGTAAACACAATAACAACGCCTCTGGGCAATTCCACACAAATGCCAGCCTTCCCATGGAAAAATAAAGTCATGAGCACAGGAACAAAGCTATGTTTAAAAGGTTCACTCATACCTTACGCTCATATTTCACTGTATTTAACGTAAATGTCACATCCATAACGCTGGAATTGTCCTTCTGTAAGAAATCAATGTTGTGTCAAACCCAAAGAGTCATTAGCAACAGCAAGAATAAACACAAACCTGACATGATACCTGGAGATGCGCAGTATAAAAACAGCCCTGTGTCTCCGGTCCAGTTCTCTTTGCAGAACAGACAGTTCTCACTACCTGAGTGTCCACAACTGATCCTTCCTCTACTGCTTTCTCTCATTTCTCTTTTACCCCTTTCCACACAAAATAGTAAAGTAACAACCACGAGAGTCAGCTCCTCAGACTGCCTATTTCTAAGCTGGAGATACACGCGTTTGTTAATTCGTTCTGCTCTCGATTTAAAGCACAATATGTCTCTCATTAGCAGCATGAAACGTAAAAATTTGCTTCATGTTTACCTACGCATGTACACTGCTACTGGCTAGCCCAAAGCTAACTTCCTGATCCATGCTATAAACAATACAAGAAAATAAGAATTCATTCATGATTGTCACTGTAATGTTATTTTCTTTATTTAATACCACTTTCTTCTCCAGAGAGTAGAACGACATTCTTCTGGACTCATGATCATGGTCGGCTGGGGCATTGCTGGGATGTGAACGGATCTAAGAACATTGTTAAGGAAACCACATCACAGACCGACCCTCAGAGAACCGCTCCAGTTCTTTAATGTTGAACTTCATGTTCATTATTATGATTTAAGATTAAACAACGTTTTTCCTGTTAAGATGAATTTACTACCATTTCACAGAGATATTAGCGATGTTTTAGTGGCTCAGTTAATGATCTGAACACTGTTGGGTCAGTAAAATAATCTGCATTTCACCAGGTTTTACACTTCACCAAGTCCCACCACAGTGTCGCCATCTGTCCAGGTAAAAGAGTCATCCAGGAATCCGGGCTGCACCAGGGACGAGGGTTAGAGGTCCAACTAATAGAGGAACATTCAACGTCAGCTTATATTCACATGAAGATATTAACATGACCACATTTCTATTTTATTCTGCCTACTCATCCAGATCAAGTTCCGGGGAAGAGGAGCTCCTGGTGGAACAGGACTCTGAGGTACATCATACTCGTCCTCCTTCCTCTCATCCTGAATTCTGTCATGGAGGAAGATTGAAACTTCACTGATCACAAGCGTTACCACACACTGAGTCTCGTTTATTAAACTGCGTACTAATGAAATTATTCATAAATTCACCCAGGATATGTGGTGTTATTCGGGAAAAATCTGTGTTTCGCTCCTGAGTAAAATTTCCTTTCAGGAATCAATAAAGTCCATCTGTCCATCCTTCCATCCATCCATCCTTCCATCCATCCATCCTTCCATCCATCCATCTGTATAAAGAGCCTCACTAATGTGAACTCGACTGATCCTCTTCAAATTGTATAACTGTTGAGTTCCTGCGATTTTATATACGGATTACACCACTAAGTTTAAATCATTCATTTATTTAATCCATGAATTAAGACAATTAATTCATTTAGAACAATAGTATTGGCACCCTATAAAAGCAGGAAGAGTTAGTGTTAGAACGCCACACTTTGGAGGAGTTCTTTCTCTGATTAGACGCCATTTCAGTTCTCTTTGTCTTTTATGGCATTTTGGGGGTGTGGCTAAATGTAAATCAGTGCTTAGTCATTTATGGCTGACTGACATTTATGAATATACATTTACACACGTCTTTACTAAATGATTGATAAACAAGGCCTGAGATCTAATGCTGTGTTTCATGGTTCATGATTCTTCAGATTATTTAGTTAAAGGCTCTACCTTTATGAAGAAACATGTCGATCCACAAATAATATCAAAGAACATTTAAATAATGAGATAATATTTGAATATTCAAATTATGCTCATAAAATTAATCTCCCAGGCTGCAAAAAGTTTATAAAGCTCAGGCCTAATGGGCGTAATATTCCATCTGATCATCAAATAGGCTTGTTGTGTTTTTGTATTATTATTATTTATGCTTTCTTCTTTATTGTGTATGTTTTAGTCCAATCCTGCAGATCTGCACTTCAGTGTTACATCCCTTTCATTCATATCTGTTTATAAGAATGTGCCAGTGCTGCAGAGTGTAATGTAAGGTGTCTATTGATTTGCGTATTAGACACACACACACACACACACACTGAGAGCTAATCAAACACAATGAGATGTGAAAGCAAAGACATGGGATTGATGATAAAAATCAAAGCTGTTCAATGACTAATTAAATATAAAAGTACATGAATATAAATTAGACAAATGTGTCTCAGCTCCTTTGTGTCACATCAACAGACAAAATACATTTTATGTGATTGAAATGAAAATATGGAAAGAGAAGTATGTGAATGTGAACTGTATCAGGTTCCCACTTTTCCTTCCTGGGTAGACTCTATAAAGTGTACCTATTTGATTACGTGTATGTTAGCACCGGATTGCATCTTGCATAACCGAATATCCAACGGACATAAACGTCTATCCGTAACGGTGTTAAGTGTGAAGCTCCAGAATGACCTCTATCGATTATGGAGATAAATCTCGCTAGGAATTCAGTTATCGGTGTGTCAGAGAGTGAGGCACAAACTCGTCTCTGATCCAACAGTCTGAAAGTCTGCAGCGTCTGAATCAAATGCAATTATATCCTGAAACAAAATTCCAGGCTAGGAAGCGCACACGGGATTCAATTTACAGCACACAATATTAGGAAGTAAATCCGAGGAGTAAATCCGAGTAAATACATTTAAAAATGAAAGAAAAACACAGACGCTACAAATGAAAACAGCTTGCTGCATAATGCAGAATCTCCTGGACCTCCTCCCGGAGAGAAACAGAACAAATCGGAGAGACAGATGCTGCTGTTTGCTATCCGATAACTTCGAGGGAAATGCGTGTGGATCTCTCCGGAGAACATTCGTCTCTCTCTCCCCTCGCTCTCTCGCTCCCTCTCTCTCTTACACTCTCTACCTCATTTGTCTGGGAAATTAGCCAAAAGGAAACATGATGATGAAGTGTAGCCGTGTGGCAGCTCGCTGCCTTAAAACAAAATTGAACTGAATTACGGCATCAACTCTTATTCAGAGAGGAAGTGAAGAAAAGATTGCCATGATCACACCTCCAGCTGATGTACTGGAGCTTTGTGTCTTCACACACATATAAGAGATGTATAATATGTGTATAAAACTTTATGAAGTCAAAATGGAGTTGGCATGACCATTTCAGACGCTTCAAATCCCTCACTGATCCTAAATAGGGCATGTCAGGAAGCCATCATGAACACCACTGAAGACGGAGATGAGCCTGAGGAGCAGGCGTGAGCTGTTACTGCATTCACTGCAGTGAGTCACTGCGCTACAGCTTCAGCAGCACGGCTCGCTGCAGAGACACGCTGACACCAGACGCCTTCATCAACCCATGTTCTATCCAGAGAAAGTTTCTCACTGTATGATTTCAGCGGTGTTTTAACATCATTACTCATCACGCTGGGAAGAGTTGTGTAACAGTGTGTGCGACGGCGCGCGTCTCCGTGTCCGATTATACGATGAAGATCCTCTAACGATAGACCTGCGATTAAAGAACACGACTACGTTCTGCTCACGTCATCCATCAGCGGGATCCGGAAATCAGCTGGTGCAGAAAACACACACACACACACACACACACACACACACACACACACACACACTCTTCACGGTGAGCTGGAGGTAATGAGGAGGTTTTCTGTGCATTAGCGTGTTTCCTTTACGCTTCTCCATCGCCGCTACCGTATCTGTAGCTGCGCCGCGAGTTTGCCGTCGTCCTATTGGTGGATTTTAGACGAGCGCCGTAGCAGCGCTCACACTCTGAGACTTTAATCACAGATTTCTCACACAAACACACACTCACTCACACACACTCACTCACACACACTCACACACACACACTCACTCACACACTCACTCACACACACACTCACTCACACACACACACACTTTGTCGTCTTTGATCACAGTGGCAGTAAATTGGTCACATGATGTGTTCTAACACCAACAATCTCAACTCAGGACCAAAGGATTCTTTCACAGTGTGCGATTTTTTCCTCTGCAACAACAAAATCCAGCCAAATATCGTACAGTGTAAAGCCAGTGTAAGTGAGCGGTATATAAAATAAACTGTGTCCTCCTTGTATTTCTGCACAATCAGAAGAAGTGGCCAGGATCCATGGGAAGAGAGTTGCTTTTAGAAATAAACCAAACACAACGGTTAATAGTTGAGGTCAGGACACATTAAATGTTCAATCCGCAGTAAATCCTGGGATTTCATCCCCGTATTAGTCTGATACATTTCCAGAGAGCCTCACAGAGCTGAGTCCCAACTAACGATGGGATTAATCAACACCGTGAGACCAGTAGGACTGTGGAATTGGGAATGTTGGGATTACAGGTGATAGTGGTAGCACTGGGAATGCTGGGACTGCAGAAGCAGAAGCAGGGGGAGCAGTGTGAATGCTAAGAATAAAGATACTGATAATTTTGTGCTTATAGGTAATAGTGGGATCAGCTGGGAATTATAAGGAATAGTGGAATCAGTGGGAATGCTGGGATTGTAGTAGATAGAAGCAGTGGGAATGCTGTGATTACAGGTGATAGTGGAAGAACTGGGAATGATGTGATTATAGGTGACAATGAAAGCATTGAGATTTGGGGCAGTGGGAATGTTGGGATTACAGGATACTCTAGGAGCTGTGGGAATACTGTAAATACACAGTGAGACCAGAGAGCATGATGGGATTACAGGAGACAGGGGCAAGAGTCACATGTCATTATGATCATGAATGCATGTGCAGTACAGTAACCTCAAGCTCATTATTAGATTCCATGAACCACAAAATGAAAAGGTCAACATCCATCACTCTGCATTTATTATATGTCTTATTACAGAGCAGTTGGAATGCTGGGAATGCAGGAGACACTGGGAAGAAAGAAACACTGGGATTCTGGAGATACCAGGAGCATTATGAATGTTGGAATTGCTGGGGATACATGTATCCAAGGAAATCTGGGATTGTATGTGACAGTGTGACAGAAGGAATGGGGTAAGTGCCAAACATAGTTGCACTACCAGGAATTTTGGGATTGGGGAATACATTAGTCCAGTGTTAAGAGAAGTTTACTTTGTTTGAGCCATGTATTTAAAAATCAGAACTTGCTAGAGACTGTGTGGGAGAAGTGAATGTTCTGGTAATGATATGACAAAATGCTGCAATTCTAGAAGACATTGGAAAGAATGGGAAATCTAGGATTGCAACAGGCATTGCGAAGACACTAGGAACAGATTTTGAAACCTGTGGGAATGCTGGGATTGATGGAGTCTGTGATTGTCCATAAGGATACATATACAGTTACATGAATAACCTTTGAGCAGCATTAGTCTGTTCAGAGATCTTTGCTGTGATCTCGGAATTTAAAAGGTCAACATGCAGCACTGCGCATGTTTTATGTGGCATTTACTTTAGCACCTGGGGGAAAGGCGGGAGACGACGGAAGCAGTAGGAATGCTGAAATAGATGGTGACAGTATGATCAGTGGGAATGCTGGGATTGATAAACCAAACGGGGGGAATGAGAATACTTAGAGTGCAGAAGATGTTTGGAGTAGTAAGGATGCTAGTATTGCTGGAAACAGTGGGATGAAAGGGAATGCTAGGATTTCTTGGGAGCAATGGGAATAATGGGATTGCAGAAAATATTAAGAATGATGCAAAGCACAGTGGGGCAATGTGAATACCGGGAGTGCAGAAGATATCTGGAACACTGAAGATGCTAGGATTGCTGGAGACAGTGGGAATACTGGAAGTGCTGGAAACAATGTGTCTAACAGGAACACTGGGACTGCTAGACATACTGGGAATTCTGAAAGTGCTGAAAACAGAGGGTCCAGCAGGAATGCCAGCTAAAGATTGTGGAAATACTGGAATTCCTAGAAACACTGGGTTCAGTAGAAAGGCCTGGGAATGCAGAAGACTTCTGGAAGTGCTTAAAACAGCGGGTTCAACAGGAAGGCTTGGGAAGTGCTGTAAACAATGGGGCCAGTGGGAATGCTGGAATTGCTAACGACTGTGGGAATCCTGGAAGGGGTGGAAACAGTGCATCCAGCAGGAATGTTAGAAATTTGGGTCATTTGTGATTATCCTCAAGTTTGCATATACAGTTACATAAACAGCCTCGGGCAGCATTCAGCTGGTATTCCGAGGACTTTGCTGTAATCCATGAATTTAAAAGGTCAGGACGCAGCTCTGTGAAAGTTTCCTCTCGCTCAGGGGGAAGAGTGGGGCGTCAGCAGCTGGCTAACACTCTCAGCACAACTGTCGAGTCGATTTATTTTAAAGACGTTTATTTACACGCGTACGTGCGATCGATACGGACGTGTTCTTCTCCATATGCGTGAACACACTGAGTAATTACTTTTCCATGGATGTTTTCATCTAACAGGCTGCCTTTATTTTTACACGTAGATACAAGAATCTATTCGTCACGCATTAATTAAGTCAGCTTGGAAATGAGCCAAGCGTGGTGTTGCACCTTTACACACACACACACACACACACACACACACACACACACACACACACACACACACACACACAGAAGTTCATTCTCTAAGCAGAATAAGCAGCATGGTGTGATGGTTCTGGAGTACTATAGCACAGAGGGGAGTCTGGACCCACTGACAGTGACAAAGCGCTGCCATTTTAGCCTCGTCCCAGGAGTCAGCTGCTGCTTTCACGCCGTGTGTGTGTGTGTGTGTGTGTGTGTGTGTGTGTGTGTGTGTGTGTGTGTGTGTGTGTGTGCGCGCGAGCGTGAGCGTGGAGTGACGGGCGAACCTGTGACTCGGCTCTGTTCCAGGTGAAAGGCTGGAGAAATGGCCTTTCTTTATTATATACTGCATCTCTCTTTTTCATCTCATTTCTTCTGGGAGTATAGATTCTTCCTCTGACTGGTCTCCATTTCTATTCTCTCTCTCTCTCTCTCTCTCTCTCTCTCTCCACCCCCCCAACACCCTTTTCGCATTGTGCTGTTTCGAGGTTTGGTCCAATACCACAGCAGGGTAATTAGGGCAGCGCCGGTCCTCCTACCTGTCTATTGACACGAGCAGTCCTGACCTGGAGCTCCCACACACCCTCACCTGCCACACTGTGACTCCAAATCACACTTCCTCCATCCTCACACACACACACACACACACACACACACACAATTCATTCCCTCCTTCTTTCTTTTTTCCCTCCTTTTCTGCCTGTCTCAGCTTTCCTCTACCTGCTAATGAGAGATATTCCTAATCCTTCCGGCTGTCATGGTTTTGCTCATACGCGCTCGATTCTCTACTGCATTTTCATTTAAATCCTGAACGTGTAAAGTGACGTAAACATGTAAATGAGCTAAGGTTGCGTTATACACAAATCAACACGAGCAGGTCAGTCGGTAACACATTGCTTAAAGGCCACATGATGCCTACATAAGCTCTTCCTGACATAAAGGCTTATATCAAGAGGCATTAGTAAGCCACGATACGTCAAGAAACCGACATAAGCTATTCCTGACATAATAATGCTCCTTTAAAAAGGCCTTTAAAAGCCTTTATGTCGACATCTGAAGTCACTATAACACCAGAGTCAAGTGACAAACATTATGCATCGATCATAAAGCCTGCGTAAGCGCTTCTTGACCTAAAACTTATTCCTAGAGGCATCAGCAAGTCTCCATAAGTCAACACAACACCAGACTACGAAGGGTTTTTTTGTGTGTTCCGAATGGATCAACGATATCAAATTATTCAGTAAATCGTTACTTAAAAACAGAATGAAGGCTGCTGGGTTTCGCTGCAGAAATAAGAAGCGAGTCGACAGTCAGAGTCTCCAGAAGAACC
>JAKKZJ010000013.1:23260122-23278334 GCA_033441845.1 Pangasius mekongensis
TTAAAGCGAAGGATCGTCACATTAAATACTGACTCTGTGTCATTTATTACTGTTTACTGCTCTTTATAGGAGTTTTTTTAATGTAGAAACATTTAATTTCATTATTTTTGAAGGCGTCTTTGCTCCACAGCGTTTCTTTACACGTGACTAAGACGTTTGCGCAGAACTGTGTATAACAGATATATCGCAGTAGCTATGGGAAGAACGGTTTTCTTCTGTCTGCTATCAGTTACAGT
Organism: Pangasius mekongensis; assembly: GCA_033441845.1. Lineage (NCBI taxonomy): Eukaryota > Metazoa > Chordata > Actinopteri > Siluriformes > Pangasiidae > Pangasius > Pangasius mekongensis. The sequence continues at coordinate 23,260,359 of JAKKZJ010000013.1, forward strand.
AACACCAGCCAATCACAGACATGAATGTTTAGGTGTTTGAGGAAGCTCATGTTAGCGTGAACACGTCCATCATTAGCGCTCGCTATAATACAGGGGTTTTAAGGTACAGACGCTCTTCACTGAGCAGAACTCTGCCTTATAAACCACTCTACAGTATTTCTGTATAATGTAAGAAAATAGACCAGCCACAGGTACGAGTGTGAGCTTCGACATGTTTGTTTTATTTAATTCCAGCCAAAGGACAAAAAGGAAGAACATTCTCCAAGAAAAATCATTCTAAACCTCCATTTACATCAAAGCGAATCTAATAGAAACCTTCTGGCCTTTTTTTAAACTCATTTAAACCGAGACGGACAATTCATTCTTAATGGCCGTCTTTAAAGCCATTCTTATTCCAAACAGATATAAACTCCGACATTTAGAAAGCCATTTTCAAAAACTCATTCAGCCAAGAGGATGTGGTGAGCGTACCAAACAGCGGCGTACCTGAAAAACGATGGAGCGAGACAGACAGAGAGACGGACAGAGAGAGACATTTACAGAGACAGAGTGAGGAAGAACAACAGGTGTGTAGACGTTTAAGCCTCAGCGTTTGTTAGAAAAGCAATCTGTTCTAACCGCGGTCCCAACACCACCAGCTGAAAAGGCCATAAACAGCTGAAGATTGAGCAGTGGATTAAACGCCACTCTGAACCGTGTCTGTGTGTGTGTGTGTGTGTGTGTGTGTGTGTGTGTGTGGGTTTTCACATTCAGGCCACAACCTGTCACACATAAAGCATGAGAGCTGGAGCTTGATGTGAAAGAACACGGGCTGTTTTGTTAGAATGAAGGCAGTTTGAAGTTCAGTCCGAGTTCCTGAAACACCTGCGAGTTGTGGAGTTTAACGAAACGTCGTCTGGAGCTTTCCGTTTCCCAACTCTGCGAATATCACGTCTACGGTGAGCTGTTCAGGAATCACTTAAAATGGAGGACATCAGCAGGAAAGAGTAAACAGAGAAAAGATGAAACGCGTCTGATCCGATCGATGAAAACACTCATTTGAGGATTGAGATTCAGACAGAACACTCCATCGAGAGCCAGCAGGAGTCAGTCCGGGGCACGGCTTCTGTCGTTCACGTCCATTTAAAGAAAGATGGAGGAGGAAACGGTCGCATACGTGCGGAGCTGAACTCTCCAGACGTCCAGATTGTTATAAAGAGTCTGGTCTCAGCTCACACACACTCTTACTGTACAGCGTTTGACTATGAGGTGAATCTGATAGCATCGTTACAGCTACTGATGAGGAAACGCTAAAAATCGTCTTAAATAAAACTGATAAAGCACTACGGAATATTACCGGTTAACACAGTTTAGATTTATTACTGCAGACCCCAAATTATAGACCACGTGATAAAACATACTCTTGTGCTCATCTGAAAATAAATAAATAAATAAAATACAATTTAATAAATAATAAATAAATCTGAAGCTCTTGACTGTAATACAGCACATTATCATGTGTCCTAAGCTTTATTCCTTTGTAATATTATTGTAAACTACAATTTGTGCTTGTCTGAAAAAACCCAAATAAATAAAAGAATATAATAATAATAATAATAATAATAATAATAATAATAATAATAATAATAATAATTTTTATTTTTTTTACATTCTGGATATTAATGTAACTAATTTTCTGTCCAAACCAGTAATGTACATAAGTGCTGTAATTCCCAGTCAGACAGCGATCATTAATCACAATCATGTGTGTGTGTGTGTGTGTACGTGCGTGTGTGTGTGTGTGTGTGTGTGTGTGTGTGTAGGTTCTAGCAATAGAACAGATAAGTCATGTGAGATACTTCACACTTCATTTTAATTATGAATGTCGTCCTGTGGAGACGTCGCTAATGACACCGTGTGGTCATGTGACTCACCACAGCTTCAGCAAGATATTAAGAAGGTCAGTGTCTCAATGAGACGAGTGCTGGAGACACCGCCACTGCTAGTGTGTGTGTGTGTGTGTGTGTGTGTGTGTGTCTCAGAGAATGTGAGAGAGAGATAGAGACAGAGAGAGAGCAAGATGGAGAAAAAGATAGAGAGATTGAGAAATGGGGAAAGCGAATGAGAGAGAGAGAGAGATGGACAGAAAAAGAAGGAAACAGAGAGAAAGAAACAGAGATAGATGCTTGGAGAGGAACCGAACCTGAGAGGAGGAAAAGGGCGGGCAAATGAGAAGAAGGTGTATACACACACACACACACACACACACACACAAACATACACACACACACAGACACACACACACACACACACACACAGTGACAGAGGAGGTAAAGACATTAAGGGGAAAAACGCAGAGAAAAAAGAAAAAACATTATCACTTTATTTAAAGACTAACGATATTAGGCCTGGGACACAGTACATCCCATAATAAATGAGCACAGCGTTACCATGGTTACACAGCCTCGACACGGGAAAAATAATCTAAATTAGGGTTTTGTTTTTCCGTCTCTTATATAAACCCAAATCCTTCAGCGACACAGTGACTTACACTAGTGTCATAAGAGTGACATAAACAAAAAGCAACCCGAGAGAATAAAAGTCATAAACAATACAGATTAATAATCAGTTTATAATCGATAAAAAATAATTCTTTAACGCTTACACGGATTATTCTGTAATTTTATGTCGATAAGAGTAAAAATGCCAAGTGGGAAGCAGAAAACATGATGCGCATAAAAAATAATAACCCTGTAGCACTGAGGTGATTATTATACTGTGAGATTTTTATTCTATACGGCGTGTGTGAGGGGAAAAGTAGCTGTTTAATGCTGTAATTGACATTTGCTTTTGTTCTTCATTCAGGCTCGGAGAGAAAACCGAGAGCGGGTCAGGGGCAGAAATGAGAGCCGTTAGTGGCCGTGAGAGCGGAGAGAGTTTCTGATCTCCGCTAATCCTCCCAGAGTCAGAGGTTCGGTTATTATTACGCCTGTGAGATGACGGGCTTTTGTCGTGTCTGGTGTTCTGCAGGGAAACAGCGTGACGTTCATGCAGCATGATAATCAGCACTGAAGGTGACCGGGTACCTTCTTTTAAATCAGACACACACACACACACACACACACACACACACACAGATACACACACACACACACACACACACACACACACACACACACAGACACACACACACACACACACACACAGACATACACATGAGATTTGATTGGAGCACACAGAACGAACAAATCTGCTTCATAATTCCGTCGACATCAAAATGAATCAGCTTCAGCTACAGACAAGCTCCGCCCACTAGCCCCTTATTTACATGTCATTTGCATACGATACGAAAAAACAGCAGTAAACAGAAAAGAGAAAAAAATCTGCGAAGCCGAGTTCATGCTGCTTTTGTACGGAGCCCCTGAAGGGACATTAGCAAAATAAACAAAACAAAACAAACTAAATATACTAAACATATATACAAAAAAAAACTTTCACAAGATTTTTTCTGAAAGAAAAATAAAAACTAAATTATTGCGACATGAGCATGACGTAACTTTTCTTCCTTAAGAATAAATAAATCTGGTGAAACTGGGAAATGATCTTCGCATGCACGTGACAGTGAGTGGAGCACATGTTTATTTTTATACAAACAAAAAAAAGACAAAAGAAATAAAATCATGTTTGGTTTCGCTTTCTGTTTGTTTTTTTTTCCTTTTATTGTTGATGTGAAATTAATAACCTCAAAATTATGTTCTCGAAACATCTTTGAGCGACTCCATGCTTTACGGTGCATCGTCACGGATTGTAACTTGTAACTTCGTGTTATAGTTACCATGGCAACAATCACCATGCGTTTATGTTTTGGTGGTGATGTCACTGCGTTATATCTGCACTGTGTCACGTCTCTACAGGAATAAACACAAAGGTCCAGAGGGCCAGGAGCTTTTAAACATCACGGTACACTGAGCTCAGGAGGAAACTCGTCCCTTTTAACCATTACGTAATACATCACAGGTTCTCCATGTCCTTCACACACACACACACACACACACACACACACACACAGTAGGAAGTGTTGCCACTGCAGCTTCCTGTGCGATGGTGTGTGCAGTTTATCACATGAACACAAAGTGCTTCCGTGTGCACGTTTCCCGCTCGCGCTCCGTGTCATTAGCGTGCTGAGTAACTCCAGCATGAACAGCGTGAACAGCGATGATGGAATCCACGCGGCTTCATCACATCTCGCGTAAAGAGCTGTGCGGCCAAACTCCGAGTAAACGAGCGAGTCGTTCGAACCAGAGGCGAGACACTAAATCTGATTTAGTCTCGTCTTAAAAGAGGACGAGTCTCGCAGACGGACGCCGACACGTCGCTGGAGGACGGAAGTAAACAGAAATAAAACGCTTTTAAACTTTTAAAGGGAGTCGTAAAAAGTCAACACACACACACACACACACGCCTCTTTACATCTCTATAACTCACTATAAATCCACTGTGTGCACCATTTGCTACAACTTTATCTAAGAGTAGTGTTCATAGAGCTACATAAAACATTCACAAGCCCTTCATGACAACTGACAAACATCCAATGCTTATTCAAACAGAAACCTACGTAAATTTCATGTAAATGCCAGCATCGTAAACGGTACGCTGTATACACGTATATTACAGGAATAAAACACGTGCAGTTGTGTGGAGTGTTTTAAAGATACTTACAGCCTTCTTAGGACAAACATCGTACATCTCCTTTACTATTAACCTTCACTTCAGAAAAGCTTTAAAAGATAAAAGTTTCAGAAGATCAGCTTTGAGCAGATGAAGAATCTGACTCACCGGCTTCCTAACATGAGCAGACTGAAAAAAGAGAAACTGTTCTGCAAATTAGTTTTCCTCACATGTTGAAACAAAACCTGCATGTTTAATTTATAAGCAAACTAATGCAGCTTTCAAAACACACACAGTCCTAATTGGCATTTTTCTACCGAATATGCTAACTATGCTAGCAATCTGTCAGGCGAGAGTTGTGCTAATGGGGCTTCCAATGTAGCCAGCTAGTTTAGCGGCTCAGAAAAATACATGTCCTGCCCTTGTACCATCTCAGAGGTGATAAATCATGAAAACAAGCCACGTGCACGAGTGGAAAAAAGAATCGCTAAACAAAGCGAGAAGGTTCTCTGTAGGATAGAAACGTCAGATAGTCTTTATCTAGAGCGCATGAGCAGATTTGAGGGAATAGAAGCTGATCGGGTGGAACGGCGGTTAGAGACACCATGAGAGCGAAGATATCGGTGAAGAATTGGCTTGAAAATGGAGAAGTTTCAGAATAGCTTTTATTGAGCTGCAGTAAATGATGAGGTTTCACTGGAGCAGGATTTCTGTAACAGCAGCATGAAATGGCTCGATATACAGACGCTGGTCCTCCGCTGTGATTTAGAGGATCAGCAGCAAACAGCTGGTCTAAAGCACAGCCACTGGTGTCTAATTAAAGTGTACTTAAAGATATTTATACTGTGGGGCTACAAGGTTTAACGTTTTATTCCGAATTTACGTGGTTAAATATACATAAAGGTCAAACTACTGTTCCACATTTAGCAGAGAACCGTGAGAATGAAGAGTGAGATTAACGTCACTGTGTCGCTCACTGAGAAGATTTTAGTAAAAAGTGAAAATCTGATTCAGAAGAATAAAACGACGATGACAACCAGGACATGATAATCAGACAATACGGTGCTGTTTGGCCCCTTTTGCCTGATTCTTTCTTAAAAGCAGCATTAAAAATATGATCGCGAGTATTAGCATCAACTTAGACTTCGAAAGCAAGATCACATCACATAAAATGAGCTCAGAGAGTTAAAAAGCCATATTTCATTCCCAGCTTTCTAAAAAACTGACCTTATTGTTCAGTTATTCATCTTTAAGCTTATTATTCCTTAATGACAGAAGTTTAAGGGGTTCACGTCACCCCAGATCACCACAACTGCTAGCATTAGCTTGATGCATTAACACCGCAATTTCTTTAAAAAAGAAAAAAGATCACCATTACCACGAGCCAAGAAGACTGAGAATCCCCAACTTTATCAGATGAACCACGACCTACTTTCTAAGAAAAGCCGAAGAATCGGAGATCGTCATGAGTATTACCGCTAACCTGGACAAGCAACTTCAAAAGCTGGATCACTTCAACTCTTAAAGTTATCTTAATGATCAAACAGCAGCACTATTAGCATTAGCCTGGAGCATAAACCACCATCTTTATTAAAAGAGCCATCAAACGTCTCTGTGCAGCTCTCCTTCACACCACAACAGATCACTGATCTTAAAGGGTTAACCATGACCACCATGCTTAGACGATGACCACAGCTGTGATCTTTTTCCCACAATGCTTTGCGTAAAGTGACCTCACATGGCAGCAGATGAAGGATATGGGCTGGACACCATGCGGATGCACCAGTTGCGAGGACATGTCGTCTGCTTGAGGCAGAAGAAGACCACGGGCGCCAGCTCCGGAAAGGGCACCACCAACGCGCTGAGGTCGTTGCTGACATCATCGCCTGGCCCCGCCTCCTCAATGATGTCATCCCCTTGGACGGGGCCACAGTCCTCACGCAGCCCAGCCCCCATCTGGCCCACGACCAGCGGTCCGGGACCCTCCTCGGAGGTCATCATGACGCCGTAGCAACCTGGAGGAGAAGAAAGTGATGTATGGAATATAGTTAGGAATAAACTACAGTTAGGAAAATGCATCATTTATCAGTGGATATGATGGAAATGCCCGATTTCATAAATACTATGATGATGAGCAGTCATCAGAGTACGCCAGTATTCCCTATGTTCCGGTATTCCCTGGGCTCCAGCATTCCCTACACATCAGTATTCCCTATGCTCCAGTACTCCTTACGCTCCAGCATTCCCTACACATCAGTATTCCCTATGCTCCAGTACTCCTTACGCTCCAGCATTCCCTACACTTCAGTATTCCTGACACATCAGTATTCTGTATGCTTCAGTGTTCTGTGCTTTTCGGTATTCCGTAAACATGACCTTTTCCTCCTAACAAAACAATTAAATAATAAATTACACTCACTGGTCATGTATTAAATATAAATTCGTCTTATAGCTACGTGTTCGTTTTTCCATTTCATAATTTCTAACCGTGTTCCTTTTACAGGCCTGGAACTAAATTTATCTTCCAGTTATTATAAAATGAATTCTGTGTGTGTGTGTGTGTGTGTGAGAGTGTGTGTGTGTGTGTGTAATACTGCATCTAGATCTTTACGGATAAAGATAAATGAGTCAGAGGAGGGAACTACAGAGCGTGGTACACACCTAAACAATAAATATAACACAAAATACTCGCAATCCGTCCCGGATGGTGATGTCGGGATAACAGGAGGAAGCCGAAGCGTCTGCCGCGCCGACGGAGAGACACTAAACCTCTGCCAGCGAGCAGCCGAGTCACTTTTCACCGCCATCGCTCTGTAATTATTATTCAGCTCACTTAAAATAGATCTAAATCATCAGCTGGAAAACAAGTCAGTGTGTAGGAAAACTGAATATCTGTCCAAGTAATGAGCTGCTCTGTGTGTGTGTGTGTGTGTGTGTGTGTGTGTGTGTGTGCGCTTATTTAGTGTGCAGTAACAGTCAGCATTACGTCAGGCGAGTTAGAGAGGAGCTCCGACTTGCTCCTTCTCGCTTCAGCTCGCTTCCTGACATCTATTTGGTTTTCATGAAGCTCGGGACAAAAGCAGCTTTTGAATCTGTAACACGCGGCACACGGCACACGGCACACGGCACACGGCACACGCATATCCGCAGTCTGCACTACTCTGCCTCTCTAACAAGCATGAGAACACCAGCAGGAAGTGCAGATTCCAAACAAAACATGCACTTGACATGACTCCACACTGGAATTCAATAAATTAACCTCATCACTTATTCACTCATCTTCTGTAAGCGCTTTATTCCGGTCAGAGTGGCAGTGGATCCGGCGTCTGTCCCGGGAACACTGAGTGTGACACGGGAATAAACCCTGGATGGAATGTCACTCGCATTCACATACCTACTGGAATGTTTTTGGGAAAATCTGGAAACCTGACAACCCGGTGCCTCATGACTGAATCTGTTGTTCTGTCACTTATTAAAAGTCGATGCTTTGGTAAATATAGAATTACACAATTCCAGCAGTAAACAGGAAGTGACTCTCAGTCGTGACCGAAATGATTCACTCATGACTCAAGACTCAACATGTCGCTCTGTCACGGATTAAAAGTCCTTCATCGGGAAGAAATGAAGTGCGCACTAAAGTGTGTACGGAGTCAATCACTTTAAAGATCACAGCTATTGAATTCGTGCTGAAATCTGATCACACGAATGTTTTATAAACGCACTGGCGGAGACGCGATCGAGTTCCTGAGCGCGGTGAGAATAAATCTGTCTGATAAATGAGTAAATGAGACGTGACAGTGACGTGATGAGCTGCTTCTGCTGCAGGCTGGAAAAAAAATCACGTGTGATAGAAAAATGCCGCGATCAGCAAGAGGAGTGGCTGAGGAGGACATGAGCAGGATTCATGCGCAGAAGAAACAGAGTGTTACTGAGATGAATCACTACGAGGACACGGAAAAGAGGTTTACACTCATCCGCTTTATAGCAGATTTATAGAATTACTGTGATATTTAGGTTGTATTGAAATACTACTACTACTACTACTACTACTAATAATAATAATAATAATAACATTTTTAAAAACAAACTGTCTGACGATACTGTATATATTGCCTGAGAATTATTTTTAAAAATTATTTTAAAATTTTAAAATTATTATCTAAAAAATTAATTATTGAATGAATAAAGGAATAAATAAATATTTAACACTGAAAAGAAAAAAAATTTAAATCTGTAAACATTATCATCAATTTTACAATTTTAAAGATTAAGTATACAATGTGTGTTGTAATAAATTGTTACGTTATGCTTTTTTAATATGTCATGGCTATCGTTAATATTATTATTATTATTTTTTTTTAACTAAATTGACTGTACAATTAAAAAAATAACGTTAATGGCAGCCCTGCCATCTTATAAAAGCATAAAGTAACAATTTATTACACTACTGATATTATATTTGATGGATTTCAGGTTATTGGTGTCATCCAGATGAGTTTACATTTAAAAACAGTGAAAGATTTAAAAGATAAAGTTCAGAGAAAAGAGAGAAAAAAGGAGAAATGAGCTCTACGTTTCTGATTCTGACTTTCATTGATTTTTTTTTTAAATGATTGCATCATCATCTCTGTTTCCTGTTAAAGCTTCTGCAACTCTGCGAGTCTCTGTGAGTGTCGCTTTCTCGTCTTTTAACACCGGAACCTATTAACACCTTCAATAGGATGGAGGACACACACACACACACACACACACACACACACACACACACACACACACACACAATGTGAGATGATGGCTCCTTAAACACAGATGTGCTGATACAGTTAGAGAATAACATGAATATAAATCGCAAACACACCTTTTTTCCTCCCAGAACAGTGTGTGTGTGTGTGTGTGTGTGTGTGTGTGTGTGTGTGTGTGTGTGTGTGTGTGTTCGGGGTAGGGGGGGCTGGGGGCTGCTGTATACACAAACTGTGAAATGTTGAATGGAAATGAATTCAGACTGATGTAAATCATTTGGATGTAAACATCACGCTCGTGTGTAAGTGTGCTGGGAATAAAGCCGTGGTGTTTGTGGGTCACGTCGTGATTATTGACTGGCGTTTAACGGCGCGATTTGTCCGAGCTGTAACAGCGACCCGCTCGCGCAGGACAACAGGTTCAATAACGCTAAATTATGAAGAAGCAATTATTCGTAATGAGCGCTCTGAGTGAAATCAATTGCAAACATCAATTGAGTTCTTTAATACTGTTTTGACCTGCATTAAAAGCTGCTTCAAAACATGCCAACGGCTATAAACTGTAAATAAATAAATAAATAAATAAATAAATAGTTATTCATTTCAGTCAAGCTCAGAAATGTGCTCATCTGAATCGAGCCCAAATGATCCAAATGAAAGTCTGAATCAGACGAGATGCAGAAGATAAAACATTAAGCTCATTGCACTTCGTAGTTTTTCGCTCAGAGCTAACATTTCAAAACACACTGAATCTTTTGCTTATTAAAAACATGTTTTTAGAATTTGTGTGTATTACAACAATAACTAAGAATTAAAGGAGAAGTGAATCTCTGTGATGATGGAAATGATTCACTGCGGAGAGAATCTCAGTCCTGGGCAAATGATTCAGTGAGTCAAACCCTGATCCACTCAATGAGAGACAAGTGAATCTCAGTCAAGACGTAATACTAATAATAATAATATTATTATTATTATTATTATTACACAACCTAATTACAGCCTCAACTCTGTAAATCTGCAAAAACAACAAAACCTTACTCTTTTTAAATTCAAACACATATATATAATTAAAAAAAAGTAAATAAATATCAGCCAAGCTCAGAAACCTGCACTGAGCCGTGCCTCCTTTAAAGTGCCTCTTAATTGCAAAATCGTTAACGTTTACGTTCGTTTCCTGCCTCATTACTGATTTTAAGCAGGAACTCCATTTAAAGGCGAGCTGATTTCTGTGCACAGGTGAGCTCCCGCTAGACCAAAAGAAATGCTCTTATTTCCGCTTCAGCACCATTAACGCCGGGCGTGATATGACAGCGGACGCTCTTGGAAGAGAGATAAAATTCTGCAGCTGAGGATTTCACTTTGCGAGAGCGTATTAACTCCTGCACGTGCCTCGTATCTCCACGTGCGAGGATAGAAAGCGTCGGGCCTGAAAAGCTGTTTTTGTTATCGTCGAGGCTACAAATGAGACACCTGCTCCTCGGGATAACGGTGTCTGTCCAGCTGACAGCGCGTGTAGCCTGATGCCGCACCCTGGAGAGACCCGTCGCCATGGCGCCACGGATGATTGACAGGCGGCTGGCTCCAGGGTCAGACTCGTCACTCTGAGCCAGAGATGTTATTTCACTCTGGGACTTTATCAGACCTGTTTCACTCCAGCAGCCGAGCAAGACGAGTCTCACCCCGACATGTGTGTTCATGACCGTCTGATCTTTCTGTTTTGCACGCAGTCAGAAGGTGTTGATTAATGTTCTATAACAGCAGCTCTGACAGTAGCGCAGCAGGTTTATTTGAATGCGCTCGTTCTAATGCGTTATCGTTTCTATAGTAACAGCTCGTTCACAGGGACCCGCACAACAGACGCTCCACTGATGATAAACAGATTTAAAAATGGTTGATATGGTGAAGTTTCTTCACTATAATGAGACTTTTGTTTAACGTGTATGGAAGGAGTCTCCAGTGTCAGCGCTTTGTAACAGTCAGAGGTGAAGCTGTAACCTTAAGGTTTCCGACATCTTCAGGACAGTCTTATTAACTTCAAGAGAGAGAATAAAGAGACACTTGTGAGGGAACGACTGTTTATAGCTGCTATAACGTAAGTGATAACAGGAACTAACTTGTTTCGCGAACATTAAATGTAACTATAAACGGATAAATATACGACTTGTTCTTTAATAAATTAAAAAACTGCAGTCATTGCTGTGGTATTAAAGGAATTCAGTGTTTTACTGTAACAGTAACACACAGTGTTTATTATTTAAATGATAATAAACTGATGAATATCGTATCTAGAGAAATCTGGATATTTATGTCGGATTTGATGAATGAATTAATCGTTAACTTGCATTTGCAAAGCTGCTGAAATGATCCCCAGCTGAAAGAACATATGAAATGGGATTCAGCGTTTCATGTTACTGTCAGCTCAACGCCGATGCTCAGTGCGGGAAACGCATGTGGCGTTTAGAGAGGAGTGAAGTGCTGGAGAGAGAATTTCACCTGACAGGCGTTTAAAACGCTGGTGTGAGCTTCGGGAGTCAGATACAAACAGGGCTCAAAGCTTCCTCGGCTGACGGCAGCACGGAGCTGTGTCTTATTCAGAGAGAAGCCGAGCGCTGAAGTGAGGAGACGCGTGGCAGCGTAATTGGCCGATAAGCATCACAACACAAAGACACACAAAGAGACGACACACACTCAGAGGGATGACACAACAGAGGCAAAAAAGAGACAACATACAAAGAGAGAGACAAAACTCAGATATGACACATTCACAGAGATGACACACTCAGAGACAACACACAAAGAGATGACACAAAGACAACACACATTCAGAGCCCAATACTCAGAGATGACACTCAGAGAGATGACACTCAGAGAGACGACACACACTCAGAGAGACGACACACACTCAGAGTCGACACACACTCAGAGAGACGACACAGAGAGAGACGACACACACTCAGAGAGACGACACTCAGAGAGACGACACAGAGAGACGACACACACTCAGAGAGTCGACACACACTCAGAGAGACGACACTCAGAGAGACGACACACACTCAGAGAGACGACACTCAGAGAGACGACACTCAGAGAGACGACATTAAGAGAGACACACACTCAGAGAGACGACACACACTCAGAGAGACGACACACACTCAGAGAGACGACACTCAGAGAGACGACACAGAGAGAGACGACACACACTCAGAGAGACGACACTCAGAGAGACGACACACACTCAGAGAGACGACACACACTCAGAGAGACCACACTCAGAGAGACGACACACACTCAGAGAGACCACACTCAGAGAGACGACACACACTCAGAGAGACGACACACACTCAGAGAGACGACACACACTCAGAGAGTCGACACACACTCAGAGAGACCACACTCAGAGAGACGACACACACTCAGAGAGACGACACACACTCAGAGAGACAGAAACGATGTTGAAACGATGTTGCAGTGTAACATCACAAGCTTTTTATTTGGAGAAAACCTGAAACATTTCCATCATCACACCTAATACTTCTCAGTGTTTCCGTCTCCTCCGTGTTCCTGCCGCATCTTTCTAATGACCTGATTTGCATAAACATGCATAGAACAGGGCAGGCGGAGAGGACGGGGTGTGTGTGTGTGTGTGTGTGTGTGTGTGTGTGTGTGTGTGTGTGTGTGTGTGTCTGTATGTGTGTGTATCAGACAGCAGGGTCTCACACTACCACCTGTCCTCATGTCCTGTTTCTCAACATCTCATCTTTTCCTCGCCAAACCTCTCGTCTTTTACCTCCATCTGACCTCACTTCCTGCCAGAAAGCTAATGTTGCTAATAGTGCTAATAAAACACAATGGATATTAGTTAGCATTATGCAAACAAAAGCACTAACATTTAATTTGAACTCTTTTAGAACTACATTAATGTTTATTTTCTCCTCGTTTACGACCATAGCGTTGAGCACTATACCCTGCCACTCGATCAGCGCTCTTACCTTCAAGCTTTTATTTTCCACAAACTGACAAGAGAAATGTTTTTATAAAGCTTTAACGCTGCTGCTGTAGGAACGTTAACACAAACATCTGCGTAATGTTAGTTCGTCTAACTGGGAACGTCATGTGATGATATTGTGAGGCAAATCATCGGAATTACGAGACATGACAACGTTCGGAATACATTTTGGAATCCGGTTTCAGTCTGTGTGATTTCAGCGGTGTGCTTTCAGATGATTCCTCGTCGCGCTGGACGAGATCCTGTACAGTACAGTGTGAGTTGTGTAACAGTGTGTGTGACGGCGCGCGTCTCCGTGTCCGATTATACGATGAAGATCCTCTTCAATGCTTTTACAGTGCGAGTTTTGATTGTGATGGCAAAATGTAAATGTAAAGCCAGATTTAAAAAAAAATTTAATGATTATTTGTGGAACCTTAACAGAATAGATTTATTAGAAAGAGGTACAATGTTAGGAAGCTAAGAACCCCTATAAAACCCAAAGAACCAGTAAAGAACCCTAACGGTTCAGCGGGTGTGATGGGCTTAAACCTTCTTCAGCCCTTTGCTTTACTGGACGAAGTATTTCATCAATCCAGTGCCTCATTGTCCGGATGTTTCTGTACATCGCTCTTCTTCATGCAAGCTCCAAGACCGTCGTTCCGCCTTTTCTCTGCCTCTTTTCAGCCTTCCATCTCATCCCTTCCTCTCCTCTCTCTCTCTCTCTCTCTCTCTCTCTCTCTCTCAGTGCTGTGTAAGCACTTCTCATCCCTCCGCTCTCTCGCTCTCTTCCTCCTCCACCACTGTGAAATTGGCTTTGAATATGGATTTAGAGAGGAAGCCACTCGCTCAGAAAAAGCACAGCCATAAACATTAAGAGCCGCGTCCAATAAAAAAAGCACACGCCAAGAATCAGTGTCTTCCAAAAACTGCCCATTTTTTTTTTTAAAACAGGCTTTACGCACACACACAGTCTCACACACACACACACACACACACACACAGACACACAGACACACACACAGACACACACACACACACAGTCTGGTTTTGCAGTCAGTGTGTCGGAGAACTGCACTCAGGTACAAACATGAAATTGAATAATGAACACAGCAAACACGTTCTGCATTTATGACTCGTGGCACTAATGCACACAGGACCATTAGCCAGCAAGAGAGAGAGGGATAAAGAGAGAGAGAGAGAGAGAGAGAGAGAGAGAGAGAGAGAGAAAGGAAAAAAATGAACAAGAGAGAGTAAATGATAGCAAACAAAAGAGAAAATTTGAGACATTTAGAGAAGGAGAAAATGAGAGGGAGAGAAAGGGAGGGGCAAACAGGAGAAAAAAAGAGAGCAAAAAAGAGAAGGAGAAAAAGGGAGGGAGAAAAAGAGAGATAAAGAGAGGGAGACAGAAGAGAGGGGGAAAAGGAGTCTCCTGTTGTTGCTCTGGAGAAAGAAAGAAAAGCTGCAATCCACTGGGTGCCATCACACACTGCTCCCTTTAGCATCGCACACACACACACACTCTCACACACACACTCTCACACACTCTCACACACACACTCATACACACCCTCACACACACACTCACACACACTCACACGTTTACAGATTAAGTATTTCTGCAGTGCTTTAATTTTTTACAAATCCTTGTCACACCTTGACTTTGAAACCACAAGGACAAAAAAAACATGCGCACAACAGCCAATCACATCACGGCCCAGAAAAATCAGCCAATTAGGAGTGTGTTGCCATAGCAACCGGCTGGTCCACTGGGCAGACTGGACCAGCGCTGGGCTGCTGATGCTGAGTGAGAGACGGACACACAGGATCATACCCTAAACCACGCCCTGTTCTGCTGTCACGCCTGAGAACACAGTACAGCTACTCGCTGCCAAAGGCCAAATCTAGAACCTTTAATGGTTCCTCTGGTTCTTCAGCCTGGCCCTCTGGAGAAACCCTTAAATAAATGATGCACAGCTCTGCAGCAGAGTGGCATCTTATGAGACGGTTCCGAGCAGAGCCTTTTAGAAAGCCAGAGCCATCGAGGAACCCTGTCTGAAAAATCCAGCATTGCTGAGGAACAATGCACTCTAACACAGACTGTATCTCTATACTCTCTTAGAACAAAAAGGTTCCTTGAGGGTTCTTTGAATGGTTAAGTGGTCTAGTTTTAACAGGTTCTACTTAGAACCCTTTCTGAAAGGGATCCCCAACATGGAGCTCTAAAGTGAGACGTAATGAAGAACCCATTACAGTGTTAGACCAAGCTGTGAAGCTCAGCGGAGCTTAAAGGTTAAAGGTTAATGTTGTAAACCTTCCAACATAAACCTTCCTCCAGGAAGTAAAAGGTTCCTGGAACTAAAATCATCCCTGGCTCTTCTGGAGTTCTTGAGAAAGTTTCCAGGTTTCTGATGAGGTTCTCCAGTGGAACCATGTCTCATCATGGATCAAATAATATAGTGTATGAAATGATTAACTTCATTCATTCACAGCACGGGTGTTTGGGAATCGTGAGCCGGATGCATTCGGAATGCCGGAGACACGGGATCTGAAGAGAGTTATGAAGAAACTGTGAATGTGTTCGTAATAATGAGTGGATGTGCAGCAGATGATTTCATCTCCTCAGGATGTCTCTAAGCAGAGAAAGCCGGGGAAGAGAAGACGCAGAAATCGGTCGGGAAATAACGCTGGCATTGTGTCTTGATTTGGTTTAAAAGATTTGAACAGGAGCAATTCCGAACAAAAAGAAAAGAAAAGAAAAGAAAAGAAAAGAAAAGAAAAGAAAAGAATACATTCACTCTCTAAAATGGATGGTGTTTTGCGAGTCGTTGTACAGATGGTATATATTTTTTTTTTGCATGAGGTTTTAATATCACAAACTATATGGAATTTGTTTGCCTTGCAGACAGTAACAGACGACCATGAACACAAAAAACAATCATTTTTATATAGTTCTTTCATACAGCAGCTAGTTCCGGTCCACTGATCTGATTGGACGAGAGGATGTTCCGAGAGCCCGACATTCCCTGTGCGCATCACTGTGCGCATCACTCCGCCCGTCTGTGTTCACTACATAAAATATCAATTATAGCAATAGCTCATTACACTGAAAGCTTTACTATGTTTACAACAAGCTGTCAGTGAGTCTGTGTGTTACCATGGCAACGCGCAACACTCTATCCAGCTGTGCTTCTTTGGGAACCATTTTCACTGTTGGAGCAAAAATAAGCAAAATATTTGGCCAGATTGTGTCTGAAATGTCAGTCACTTGATATTAATTTCTTGTTTATAGAACTGTTGTATAAAAGTAATATCACACTCGCAATCGCGCTGCTGTACTGGATATCAGCACGGCTGCGAATACCTGCGATTACCTGCGAATACCTGCGATTACCTGCGATTACCTGCGATACTTAATGTTACGAATAGTTCATAGATAAAAGTCTTTAGATGAGAAGAATCATTAAAACACCACAATGCAGGAACTGCCTGAGAACGGACGCCATATTAAGGTCATGGACCTCGTTTAGTAGTGATTAGTCATTTATGTAATAATTGTAACAGCTGTAACTGGTGTGGATTTTCTTTCCGTTTTGTCGTCTATTTTGGAAAAAGACTATTTGTTGATCTGTTGTCTTTGTTTCAGCGAGGACTCAAATTTAATCACTGACTGAAGTTAGGAGACTTTTCTGTCTCGGGACATCTGATGCTGATATAGTGTACGATCACTCAAACACTCATCTCTCAGGATTGTACAGCACTTCTCTCGCCCATTACACACACACACACAAATCCAATCACTATTTGTCTGTCTCTCCCTCTCTCCCTCTCTCTCCCTCTCTCCCTCTCTCCCTCTCTCTCTCTGTACTGTGAAGTGAAAAGAGCCTGTATTTGGCACTGCACTAGAACTCTGTGCTGTCCGGGCAATTAGGCTGCAAATGGAGGGCAAATAAATGAAGAGTCCTCTAATATCCTGCAGCTTCAGTCAGAGTCTTTCTCTCTCTCTCTCTCTCTCTCTCTCTCTCTCTCTCTCCTTCTGTCTCTGTCTCTCTCTATCCATCTTTCTCTGTCCATTTGTCTCTCTCTTTTTTCCTCTATCTCTGCCCCTCTGCTCTTCTCTCTGTGTCTCTCTGTCTATCCATCTCTCTCTCTGTCTGTATCTCTCTTTTCTCCTCCATCACTCAGATCACTCATGTATCTATCTTCAGCAATCATTAATCAGCAGCAGTGTGTAGTCATGCAGCAGGCATCTGTCTTTTCTTTTCGCCATCTCACTCTCATGTGCTGCATCTGTGTGTGTGTGTGTGTGTGTGTGTGTGTGTTCTCATACACACTGGAGTCCTTACTGTGAAATGTGATGCTGCAGTTTCTTGCTGAAGCTTCCTCCTGCCTGCTCAGTGGTTTTACAAAACAATAAACGATTCATGATTTCTCCTCCATTTCCCTGCAACAGCTTCAACACTCATTTAATTACTATAAGTCGAGTATTGTCTGATTATAAACACGTTTAATTACTATAAGTCGAGTATTGTCTGATTATAAACACGTTTAATTACTATAAGTTTTGTCTGATTATAAACACGTTTAATTACTATAAGTTTTGTC
>JAKKZJ010000013.1:23278344-23308173 GCA_033441845.1 Pangasius mekongensis
TTGTCTGATTATAAACACGTTTAATTACTATAAGTTTTGTCTGATTATAAACACGTTTAATTACTATAAGTTTTGTCTGATTATAAACACGTTGCTTAAAGGTTTTTGTGCTTCCGTCACTCGTTCTCAGAAGATGGGATTTAACAGCTGACCGTATATGAAAAAGCCCTGATGTACCAAAAGCTCCTCCTCATTCTACACTTCCTACTCCACTCCGTCTCTCCTGCTCCCTTCTTTCCATCATACACTGTAAGGAAAAAACGAGGATGAATGAAGAAGAAGATGACTGAAGAAAAAAAAAAGAAAGGAGCAGGATGGCGTGCAGAGAGCAGGTTGAAAGATCGGGAATGAAGGAAAGGGTCATTCCTGTCTCATCCCTCCTTTCTTTCCTGACCCTTTCCTTCATTCTGCGCGCCATCCTGCTCCTTTCCCATCTTTTCTCAGTCATGTTCTTCTTCATTCATCCTTGTCTTTTCCTTCTATCCCACTCCTCTCACACTGCCTCCTAATTGGTTTCTACATTATTTTTTTTCTCCTTCCTTCCTTCCTTCCTTCCTTCCTTCCATCCTTCCATCTTCCTTCCATACTTTCCCTCCTGTTCTTCCTGATGATCTCATTTCCATTTACTTATCTCTAAATGTTCCCTTCCTTCCTGAACTTTTCTTCTCATATCTTACTTTCCATTCCTTCCATCATTTCTGATCCTGCCTTTCCTTCCTTTACTCGCCTTATGTCCTTTTTCCTGACATTCCCCTTCCTTCCTCCCTCCCCATGTTACTTTCTCTCCCTTCATTCCTTCCTTCCTTCCTTCCTTCCTTCCTTCAAATCTCCATTTCTTCCTTCTTTCTTTCCCTTCCTTCCTGTTACTTGTCCTCCCTTTCTCTTGTCCAT
This sequence comes from Pangasius mekongensis, assembly GCA_033441845.1. NCBI lineage: Eukaryota > Metazoa > Chordata > Actinopteri > Siluriformes > Pangasiidae > Pangasius > Pangasius mekongensis. The sequence continues at coordinate 23,279,236 of JAKKZJ010000013.1, forward strand.
CTGTCCTTCCTTCCTCCCTTCTTTTTACTTTCCCTCCCTCCCTCCCTTCCAATCATGTACTCTCTCCTTCTCTCCTATTTTCCTCTTTGCTCATTTCCTCCCACCATACTACTTTTATTTCCCTGTTAATCCTTCCTTCCCATGCTGCTCCTTCCCTTCTTTCCTTCCTGCTTCTTTTTCCCTATCTCACCATTTCCTTCACTCCTGTCCTTTACTTCCTCCCTGTGCATTTCTTTCCCTCCCAGCTTTTCCTCTTCGGATCCCTGCAGTTCAGCAGATGTTTCCATCAGCGCCCAGGAGGCGAGCGGTGCGTCTGAAGGTCAGACGGAGGCGAGAGGAGTGTTCAACACGACCGCTCAAGCTCTCACGGAAGCAAACGGAAATCGCACGGAGACTCGGAGGCTTTGATTCAAAAGGGAGCATTACGTCAAGGACAGGAAGTGCTGCAGAAAGGCAGATGATCAAAAAGCAGCGGGCGAAGCGGAGAGAGAAAATGAAAGAAGCTCTTCGAGTGTAGAGCGTTTATTCAGGAGCGAGCGATGCAGCTGTACCTCCCACTCAAACATTTACAAACACACACAGATCAGTAGACATTTACACTGCTCCATGACACGCATTGACTGATGCCGTCAATAGCAGGGGAGACGGATGGGTAGTGATTGGAGGAGAGGTTGGGATGATGTGGAAGAGAAAAAGAATATAAATTGGCATTTTAGGAGGAGACGCTGTAAAAGAGTACTCTGGGATTCTGCAAACGTTTCAATTATTTACATCTTCAATGACAATCAAACCCGTGTTTCTGCCAAAGAAACCAAGCGGAGGAAGGCGGCTTCGCCATCTCCAAGCCTCGCGAAATAAAAAATAAAGAAAATAAAGAACGAGTGAATCTAATCATCTGCTGTATCTGATATTCAGTCGTGCTTCATGCATCAAGTTCCAGTCTGCATCTGAGTTTAGCCTCCGATCTAAATCCTCCCAACAAACCCTGATTCACCTCAAGCCCAAATCGCTCAAATCCTCCGTGTCATTTTCAGGTTTTATTGGTCTATTAAGCTGACAGATGAAAGATCTCGATGTTCTCCTGCGTACTCCAGCGCGCCCCCGCAGACACATCCAACCCCAACATAGAGACACTTCACACCAAAAATAGAAAACCATTGTTCTCTCTCTCTCTCACACACACACACACATCAGGTTAAATGTCACTGAACACACACACACACAGCCAGAGGCAGTGACAAGACCCACAGCAAACTGAAACCTGTATCTTCAGCATATGCACAAGAACCCATAAACGTCCATCCAAACTGGCAGGTGATGAAAAACGTGTGTGGACGAATCGGAACACGTTCGTAACAAGCCGTCACGATGACTTTCACCCCACAAACGCTGTTCAAGTGTTCATAAGATTTATTTATGCCAATGGAAAAGCTCAGTTTGATTGTTCTTAATTCACTCAGAGTAAAAAAGTTCCACCTTGCACCATATTTTTTTTTAGATGTTCTGAGAACGTTTTAATTCATCATTTGCACGTCGTACATCAACATCAGCATCGTAGGAACATTAACGCTTTTCCGCAGTGCTACTTTTTGTTTAACTGGGATTTTATTCCAGAAGAATATTATCATGGCCACCATCAAAGATTTCCATCTACAGGACTTCAGAAGAGAGAGAAAAGAGAGGACGACTTGATTCTATGTTAATATGTAAAGAAATGTAACTATAAACAGTTAAAAAGCATGATGTGTTATTCGTTAACGAGTGCTGTGGTGTAAGAGGAATAAAACACCTGGGGACGTGCTGTTGTAGGAAAATAATCAACTTCATCACAACACCCCGTTGTTGATTATTTTTCTGCAGCAACATGTTCCTCTTGTGATTTATTCCTTACTTAATATTCACACTCACTAAAGTCCTAAAGACTACAGAGCGCCGCAGCAGGACTAGTGCTTTCACCATTTATTAACATTCAGGTGGAATAATCCACGATTTTCATCCCACTTTCCCTATTCTGTTCACACACACACACTCACACACACACACACACACACACACACACTCATATATTCCAAATATTCCAGTTTACGTTCAGTGTGTGTTTAAATGAAAGCTCAGTCGTATTTGCAGGTCAGGAGCAGAACGCAGAAAGTTTCATCAAAGTGCAGAAAGTTTTAGCGGCTCGTAAACACGTTTGTTTGATCACATTTCCGTCCAGCGTGAGACTTGCGAAGCTCTTCGAATGATAATGAGACTCCAACAAAACCTTTTTAAAAAGTCTGTGTGCTATTTACAGCATCAGAGACCCGCCAGTGCGTCATGCAGCTGAAATAAGAGCAGTGGTAGCTCAGTGGTTAGAACGTTGGGCTACTGATCGGAAGGTCATGAGTTCGATCCCCAGCACTGCCAAGCTGCCACTGCTGGGCCCTTGAGCGAGGCCCTTAACCCTCACCTGCTCAGTTGTAAGTAAGTCGCTCTGGATAAGGCGTCTGCCATATGATATAAATGTAAATGTAAATAACCCTGCATGCTCAGTACACGCCCCCTGCGGCCGGCTTCACCCTACTCTGCCCCTCGCGCCCCCATCACTCTGCCCCTCGCGCCCCCATCACTCTGCCCCATCGCTCCGCCCCCCACATGCCCCAATCACTCCGCCCCCTAAACCCCATCACTCTGCCCCATCGCTCCGCCCCCCACATGCCCCAATCACTCCGCCCCCTAAACCCCCATCACTCTGCCCCATCACTCCGCCCCCTAAACCCCCATCACTCTGCCCCATCGCTCCGCCCCTCAAACCTCCCATCACTCTGCCCCATCGCTCCGCCCCTCGCGCCCCCATCACTCCACCCTCTCTGCCTCCTCGTACCCCCCCCCACTCGCCCCTCTTTCTCTCTCCTGATCTTCATTCTTCTCGCCATCTCTCTTTATCTGGTGATCATTCTCTTCAGCTCCACTAGAGACCTGTACACTCTCTCTCTCTCTCTCTCATACACATACACACACTTTTTCCCCCTGAGACAAATCTCTCACATGGCCTTCTGTTGCTCTTTCACAGTAATAAACGATTCCACGGCCTCTATGTAAAGCCCCAGGCTCATACATTACTGTGTCTATAGTGATACTATTGAATGCAAAAGTTTGTACACCCTTAAGACAAAATGACAAAAAAGTGACACTTATACCAAGACATACGGTATAGTGTTCAGTTTTGCAGTTCCTTCATTATCAGAAGTAAGAAAAATGATCAAATAGTAAATTAATCCAACACACACTTTCTTCTTAAATAAATTCAGATAAATTTAAAACAGAAGCATATTTTCTCCTTTTACAAAAATCATGAGAAGGGCACAAACTTTTGCACTGTATGGAAATGCGGTTAATAAAAAGGCTTAGACGATGAAGCCAAAAGTCAACTCCGACTTACATTCAAACGAGTTGCAGAAATATTTTAAAAACGTATATTTTATATATATAACTGTACAAAGGAAAGTAGAAACCGTGGTTCCCAAGTGGTGGAACAGAAAAGCGTCCGTCCTGTTGTCAGGAGATTGCGAGCTCGTATTCTGACGATGCCACTGCTATCCATGTCCAGCAGTACAAGACAGCAAATCTCTGAGTGGGAGGGGCATATTCTCTCTCACCTGTCAATCACAGAGACACTAGGAACCCAATATTTAAAAATCTCCCTCCGTTCCTGTAGAGCTTTCTTCCTCGTGTCTCTCACAGAGCTTTTCCTCACCATTGTCACCTCTGGCTTGGACATTAGGGATCTAAATCTGTATCTGGAATTCTGTAAAGCTGCTTTGGGATGATGTCTATTGTTAAAAGCGCTATATATATATATATATCAAATTTAGTTCGAGTGATTGAACGTAACTGAAATATATACATATTGCACACCATTATGTGTTCCAGGTATGACTTTCCCCACTTTCCTACTCTTTAAATAATCTCCACTGTGAGAAATCCCAAATCTCTCTTTTCCCCAATTCTTATCCCTTCCCTGCTTTTCACCTCCTGCCTCTTCCATTCTACCCAAAATGCCTTTCAGGGGAACTAATAAGAGTTTATTCTTCCAAATGAAGCACAGCGCAGAGGCAGAGCGGCTTTGAGCTCACACTGGTAGTATTAACACTCAGTCTCCTGGCTACAGCATGACTCACTCTCTCTCTCTCTCTCTCTCTCTCTCTCTCTCTTTCTCTCATCCCCATTTTCTTTTTAATAATAAGCAAATGACTGCAGGCCGGGAAAATACAAATGAGACCAGAATTAGGCTAAAAATAGCCACGCCTACGTTTTTTTTCCTCATGAGAAATCAAATAATGATGACAAGCCTCTCATTTTTTTTTTCCTGCATTCAACCCAAAACCTGATTTCAGTCTTGAGGTCGTCATGTGATTTGATCTGGCTCAGCGATCACGCCGACACTCGGAAGACAAACCAAATCCGATGTCTTGTTTCCTGTTCCCTGACAGTTTAGGCAGGATTGTGCTTTATCCTTTACCAATTTCAGTGTTTTGTTTTTTTCAGCTCTCATCATTAAATCAGCTGCAGGAGTGTGCGGTTATGAAAGCCACTTTGCAGAACAAGCAAATGTCAAAATGTGACTGATCATCTGGCGAGCGCTCGGTAATAACTAGCGCCATGGTCAAATGACTATTGATGAGGATGTGAGAGGCGCCGGAAAGTGCTGGAACGTGGCGAAAGGACACTTAGTACATTGTTCACAAATGCCAGGAATAAGAGGAATAATCACAACAACAGCAGGGTGAGTCAGAAAATAAAAGAGGTGATAATACCAAAGCTAACCCACTGACAAGTTTGGCAAAATAAAGTATGATGACTGAGAAGCCAGTGTTCAACAGCGACGCTAAATTATAGGTGAATATAAATGTCACTATTAGGTGCAGTAACATATTGCTATTTACCCTGATTTAAGGGTGCCAAAACTTTAAGTAGCACTGACATGATGATTACAGTGATGTCACACCAAGTGCCGACTTCTGATGGGTGACGAATAAAACGTAAACTCAGCATGAAGAGTGTTAGTGAGGAGTCAAAACTCCAGAACAGCTTCAGTGCTCCTGTACTAGAGCGACGGAGAACCGTTCTTCTAAAACACCGTCCCGCAGTATTAATGCTCAAAAGTGTTAAGTAGTTTAAGACTCAATAAAACGGATTTTTGTTTTATAATCTTCAGGATTTGTGTTTATATTCGATGGTGCAGTAATTACGCCCTTAATTAGCAGGCAGGATGGAGTTTCTGGCAGCAGCTGGGATCAGACTGGCTACACCACCATCACTCGCTTTAGCGATTCAAAATAAATACATATATTTTATAAATATTACCCTACATCCCTACATTCTGCATCATTCTCATGTGTTTCCTGCTCAGAAATAAACAGATAAGAGATCAGATGTTTTTAAAAATTAACCCGTCATTCACAGAGGATGTTCTCCACGTGTTTCATCTGAGAAGGTTCCCTATGTGATGTACAGCTCACTAAAGCTCACTAAAGAAGCCCATCAGCACAGGACACATATAGGGAGAAGAGAAAGAGAGTAAATTTCACATTCAGCACAACATTTCTTCCTCTAAAGCTTCCATCTTTGGGGGTTTTTGCTTCTCACCGTCTCTGTGCTCTCTGGGTGGAGATTAAAGCACTGATGAGATCCACAGAAAGCACATCTGCGATGATCTACACTGTACAATGTGCTAATAATATGATATAAACTTTATTCTGTGTTCATTAATTCTACAAAATATAAAAGAGCAGGGTTAATTCAGGGCCCGAGTGACTGTAGCATAAAAATAATATTAATAAGGTAGACATTGTAAAAAGTAAAAAAGAAAGGAGAAAGTTATGAAATGAGCAAAAATATAAAAGTATAAAAATGTAAGAAATTAAAATTAGAGACGTTAACTGTACATTAGTGCAGGATGTGCAAAATTGGTCCAGTGCAAACGCTCACAGCTTGAAGTAATGAAGCCCAAAGTTGATCATTTTCATATAACAGTGTTTTATTCCTCTTATACCACAGCAATTTGCTAACGATTACAATTGTACATTTACTAAAGAATGACACGTCATACGTTTTATCCATTTATAGTTATGCTTCATGGTGTGAAATGTCAGTGAAACGAGTCAGTTCCTGTTGTCACTTACGTTATAGCAGCTATAAACAGTCGTTCCCTCACCAGCCTCTTTATTCTCTCTCTTCACCGAGAAACCGCAAAGAAGCGTAAACTCGTCTGTCCTGAAGACGTCGGAAAACTTAAAGTTACAGCTTCACCTCTGACTGTTACAAAGCGCTGACACTGGAGACTCCTTCCATCAGTGTTACATAAACATCTCCATAATTACACCCATTATTTAATCTGTTTATTATTAGTGGAGCGTCCCTGTGAATCAGCTGTTGCTATAGAAACGATAACGTATCAGAACGAGCGCTTTAATATAAACCTGTGATTTGCAGATGCACTACTGTCAGAACTGCTGTTATAGAAAACTAATCAACACCTTCTGACCAATCAGGATCCAGAATCTAACAGCACTGAGGGATAAATAAGTTAACTTCAGTGGTGTGTGACGAATTCACGGACAGATTCGGTTATTTTACAGCCTTTGATATTTGGTAGCAGTTGTAGTTGCATGGTGCTGCCTATAGGGGGCTCTAACATCCGCAACACGCTGCATCCCTGTAAACTGCAGCTTTCTGGTACTTTTATAGAGATTTCCTCACAGGTTTGAGTCAGATATCACTCTCAGATTCCCGTCTCCATTCAGAGAATTGGATTTTCGCTAATAGCCGGCACGCATCTCTCTTTGAAGCTCTGTGAAATGATTCATTTGTCTTTTTTCAAAGCGTGTTTTACTTTAATATTCAGTTGATCTTGAAACAGGTGCTGGTTTTTTCTCACATGAATCCATTCAGATTTTAAGCTTTGAAGTGGGATTGATCTAACCTCTCTGATCTCTCGCTCCGGCTCCATCACGGAGCCATTGTGCAAAAAAAAAAAAAAAGGCTTCAAATGCCAAAGAAAATCCCCATATTACATGCAGACCTTTTGAGGAAAGATGAACAAGTGGCATAGAAGCAGCTTTAGGTGTGATTTCAACTTGATTAAACAGGAAGTCAGATGTTCATGTCATCGGTTGATCCTTCAGCACCTTTTCAGGAGTTTTTGTCCACCAGAAGCTGTAGCACAACACTGAATCTGATGGACACCCCTGCTCTGGAGTCAGTGGTACACTCCAGACGCCCACACAGAGTTAAAACCCTCCGGTGGGACTGGCCTGACGCAGGGGGTGGGGCAGGTGTGGATGTGGGTCTCGTTGGCTGCTGGGTAAATATTGATGCAGAGGTTTGACGTGGGAGAAGAACAGCGGTGGAAACAGGGACAAGATGGACGAGAAGAAGTAAAATTCTTCAGATACAAATTCACAGTGCTTTAGCTCAAACGCTAATACGATAAAGTGAAATGCAGAGAGACAGAAATGAGGGTTTGTGGAAGAGAAAGAGAACGTGGATTGTTCCTTTGTGTTTGTGTTTCTCCTCCCCAGAGAACTTCAGCAGCTAAAATAGCAACTCTCGCTGTGGTCTATTTAACTGCGAGCGCCCCGAGGTGACGGCAGATTCAATCGTTTCTCTAATCACTTGTGGTGATTGACGCAAGGAACTGCGCATTGCAGGCGTCTCTTCACATAAACACACACTCTCACACACACTTCTGATGGGTGTAGGGCAGCTTCAGCACCACGGACAGCAACAGGATGTACGTGACAAAAAAAAATATATATATATAAAAAATTAAGCTGTAATGTTTGAGGAGTAAAAGATCAACACACAAACATTTGAATATAATTGAATAAATTTGAATACGTTTTGAATTTTTTAAAAAGATTTTTATGTTCCCATCACACCTGAGCGAATTTACAGCTGCACTTACTCACCTGAAAATGTGACGGACTCCAAAACTCTCTCTCTCTCTCTCTCTCTCTCTCTCTCTCACACACACATCTGTCTCTCTCTGTCACTGTGTCTGTCTCAGTCTCTCTCTCTCTTTCTATAGCTCTCTCTCTCCACCATTCTTTCTCTCTGTCTGTCTCCATCTATCTCTCTCCACCTCTCTCTCACACACCCGTCTCTGTCACTGTGTCTCTCTGTGTCTTTTTATTTCTCACTTTCTCTTTGTTTCTCTCTCTCTCTCTCTCTCTCTCTCTCTCTCTCTCTCTCTCTCTTTGTTTCATCAGGATCAGTTTGGCAGTAAACAGATCTCTCACAGAAGATGAAGACGATTAGTAAATGATGAGTTTGGAGTTATTTATATGAATATTCATGAGTATAATAAGAACAGTCAGTACTATTAAACTGCCACTCACTGGTTTAATTGTTTACTATATTTTTCTTCATACTTATTTCTGTTTTTTTGTCTCTCTCTTTATTTTATTTGATTACATTTTCCATAACCACTCAGTAATTTGTTGGGTCTGAATTTAATCAAACGTAATGAAAATAATTATCCAGTTCTTTACAGTATACAATAAAATTTCAGTAAAATGATTACACATGATTCTTCATGCGTTCTTGGGAAAGTCAAGGGTTCTAAGCTTCCTGAAGAGGTTCTGCTCAGAACCCCGCCCCTTTCTTTTCAAATCCACAAGCAAACCATAAGCACATAAACAGTACTTTAGGCTCTAAGTAAGATATTAAGAACTCTTTTGGTAAATGTTTTGGCAGTGTGTATGACTGTTTAAACGAGCTGTTCATGTGTGCTCGCTTAAATCTGTAAAACACTCTAGTATTAAATTAAAATAAACATTAATGGTAGAAAATCTTGGCTAAAGTAGGCTCCATGTAGTAACAACATGTAAAATATTGCAGATTGTCCACCGATATGTAAACATCACTCCATCCAATCAGCTTCTGGTAATTAACACTACACCACTCGAGCTTGAACACACACGATAATAAACGATGGCATCCATTCCGACAAAAACCTGTTCAGCATTTTATAGTAAAACAAGCGAGAGATCAAAACAATGCTGTTCCACTGGGGAGCGTTTTATAACTAATCCAATATAATCACGTCTCTTTCCTGCATTCATTAAGCACCTCTCTGTGCCATCGACCAGCACACACAGCGTCTGAGGATAATTAGATTAAAGAGAAAGAGACGGGAGTGAACGAGTGCAGCGGCGATGGAGGAAGAAGACGACCACAGGCCAATCCGATACGAGAAGCATTAAGGAAGCAAAGTGAGAGTCTTTTATATTCATCACAGTCGCCTCGGGAGAAGTGGAGGCGTTTTTTTTGTTGCATGGCATGATGAGGAGAGGATGGAAAACACAAGTATACACAAAAATTAAGCACTTATCATCTCCAGATGTTTCTAATTGACTCTCAGAGAAGGAATCTAATGAATGAATCTAAATTCATAATTCAATTAGAAATGCATAGAGTCCGGTCACTTCACAGAGCTCCGTCAACAAGCGTCGACCTGTTGGGTCCAAAACGCCGGAGAGAAGGAGAGGAAGAGAGGAGGATGAGATGTTTTCTCAGCCCATTAATGGGGTGAAATTAAAGAGGGGGATCTAATTAACCCACGACGAGCAGAATTACAGCCACCAATCAATGCAGTGAGCCGAGACGGGCAGCGGACCCTCGCCGCAAGTCTCCATAAAAACCTCCTCCTCGACTCCCAGCCATTTTTCAGCTGACAGCCTGTACATTACGACCCGAACAAACTGTAAAACATGGAAAAGATGACAGAACTTTAGTTAGTAACAGCGAGGTTACTAATGGGCTTTAGAGTAAAACAAGGGAAGATCGTTGGACTGGAATTATAATCCATTATAAGCCCTGAATAGCAGCTTGTGAGAAATTTGCATATTTCTCTCGTCATTACGGTATCACAAATTACTCTTCTAATTGCAGCATGTGTTTACAGCCACTGTTATAAATCTCCGATTACATTCAAGATATATGCTATCAAATTTAAACACAAGTGATATTTAGTGCCATTGTTACCATAGCAACAAGAATCATGTACAAGTAGCGAACGTTAAGCAGCATGTTTGCCTTAATGATGCGTTTTAAATCATCAGTCTCAGCAAAACATCCTCCACATCTCCCTGTAGAGTAGAGTAGCAGTCCACATGCAGAAGAGCCAGTCACAATTTTTCATTCATCCGACACTCAACCAAGGAAATGCACAGATTGTCTGTGAGTAAAGCAGACTGTCAGGGATCCTCAGAGGTGACGGACGCAAGTGCAGACTTTTATTGTGTCTAAAACCGTGAGTAACACAAAACAACAAGACATACAGACTATGGGCAAGACTACGGCAGCAAAACAACACACAGACACAACATCAGCAGAAGCATGACAATTAGGTACGCAGACACCAGAACTTAAACAGTGGTGCAAATCAGAGTGAAACAGGAAACAGGGGCGTGTGATTAGTGTCATGTGACGTGCTGGGGCTGATGGGAAGTGTACTGTAGTGTCATTTTAGCACTAACTTTACACACATATACTGTATTGCCTTTACTCATCTTCTAACTTCATACGTTTCAAGCAATAACTGCTCCACAAACACTTTTTGAGTTTATAGTTTACAGTTACATTTATTGTTCCTGTTGTCACTTACGTTATAGCAGCTATAAACACTCGTTCCCTCGCCAGCCTCTCTTTATTCTCTCTCTCGAAGTTAATAAGACAAAAAAAAACGCAGCTTGTCATGTTACCGAGAAACCGCAAAGAAGCGTAAACTCCTCTGTCCCGTTACCTCTGACTGTTACAAAGCGCTGACACTGGAGACTCCTTCCATAAATGTTCAATAAACATCTCCTTACAGAAAACTCATGAAAAGTCATTTATTGATTCTGCACATTTTTCTTTTTAATCCGTTTATGTATTTAATTCCCTGAGAATGAGCTGTTACTATAGAAACGATAACGTATTAGAACGAGCGCATTAATATAAACCTGTGATTTTCAACTGATGTAACCAATCAGAATCCAGAATTCTTGACATGTGACTAAGTCTGTGGCTAATATGAACACACACACACACACACAGAGTTCCACACCAGATAGGAATGATCATGTTCATATCATATCAGTGTGTGTTCAGTGATAATAATTAAAACAGGGAAGTCTGTGAAAGTGTGTAACAGTTAGCACACGTTCCCGCAGACACCAGCACTGCGTCTACTCTCATTTACAAGGACCTGCGATGAGCTGCGATGTTCAGCAATTAAATTTGTCCACTTTAGCGCGCCGCACTATCGGGCAGAACTCTGGTGTAACGCCGTTGTTTGGCTGAGTCGCTCTACCCAGTTGAGTTCTGCCCAAATCAATTTACAAGCCAAAATGAATGCAATCAGGAGCAATTTGGTTATTTTTCCTCCACAGGACGGAACGTCTCTCAGCTCGGCGGTGATGGAGACGCTCAGCGGATCTCTCACGCTCGCTGTGAGGACATCGTTATCCTCGATCATCACCTGAGGCTGCTCTGCATGCGCAGGCACAGACGCCCAGAGCAAACAGCTGGCGGCCATGACGAACATTTCACATTCAGTGGTGGGTAAGCCGATCAGTTAGGAGGGGTTACGGGCGACGGGGGGCGGAGCTTAGATCACACAAGCTGCAGCAGGAGTGATGCCCAGCTTCCACAACTGTCAGGAGAGACCACGACACCATGGAGGATGTGGAAAGATTTAACAGATGCTAGTGTCAATATCTTTTCACTCTAATCTCCCCCTCGTCCACATCCACAGTCTAGTCCACAAGTTATACCGATATTTATGTGAGGAAAGTTCAGGTTACGCAGCTGCTTAAGTGGACATTTTGGATTATTAAAATCACCTGAATGCAGTTCACGTCTCTGAGGTTGCCAGATTTTTCTTGAGTAGAAGCGAGACGGAGTTTTTCAGCAACATCGCGACCAGATAAAGCACTGAAACAAATCTAACAGGAGTCTAGTACATCACTAACATACTGCTGCATGAATAGCGCTGGTTTTAAATTTGGATTAAAAAAGCCAGTGTTTGTGTTAATTCGATGCGCTCTCTTGTAAAGAAATCATGTCCATGCTGTGAAGGATAATCTGACCCAGCACTCGTCTACTACACTTACAGAGAAACTTTAACTTCATTCATCATTTTATCCATAAACTACACGCTGGCAAAAGTTTGGGGAAGAACCACGTGTGTGTGTGTGTGTGTGTGTGTGTGTGTGTGTGTCAGGTTTCCACAAACTTTTGGCTGTATGCTGTACGTTTCCTCCAATCTAAAGGGCTAAAATGATTAATTAATTAACAGTGTGTCATTTATGTATTTAATGCTGACCTTGAATGAAATGCCATAAATTTCACTGTGACATATTATGGTTACATCAAACTGCCAGACAGTGGCGGGACACGCCCCTGTTTTAGACAAACTCCGCCCCCATGTGCATAACTCTCACGGAACTGCTGAATAGCATTTAAGCCTGAGCTCTGAATACTGATGTGTGTAATTTCAGTATTTAATCCCCTCTGCATGAGTGTGGAGTAAATTATTTTTCTGTTCTTGTCTGAACACAGGGAGTTTATATTCTTATCTGTAACAATCACACACACACACACACACACACACACACACACACACAGATTAGCATATGTAATAGTTTTCTAGTCTGGCCTTTAAACTCATATCAGAATGCAGACAGAGAGTCGACTTTTCATAGCAAGAAGTGGATAAAATGATTCAGAAAACTCAGGGCTGCTCTAGAACCTGTACAGGCTCAGTAGCCAAGGTTCTGCTCTAGTGACTGGTGGGTTGTGAGTCCACCTTGAACACCAAAGCTATACACATTTAGGGGGAAAAAAGGTTCCTCAAGACTTCTTGCAGTTTGGTTCTTACATTTTTGGGAGCTTTTAATTGGAACCTTTTCTGAAGGGGAAACCCTCTATTGTAGGGTTCTGATACAACTCATGGTGTTGTAACTGCATCTAAATGCCTTTTCAAGGGTTCAAGGGACAAACCAATAGACTCTTAAGGGTTCTAGAGCTGAACTTTTTTTCTAAAAGTTTATGAAATAGGGCATGGGGACACACTGCACAGGTTTCTTCTAGCACTCTGGTGTGTCTCTCTGGGAAACCCTTAAAGGAACCAAGTGAGGAATTTTCCTTTTCAGACAGGATTCCAAGTAGAACCCTTTTAGGAAGCTACACTCTTAAAAATAATGGTGACAGAAAAGGCTATTTGGAACAATGCCACAGAAAAAACACTTTTAGTTCCCTATAAAGAAGTATTTTAATTTCCCTAAAGAACCATTTTCTCTATAGCTCTCTCTAAATCCAACACAAAATGGATAAAGATCCATCAAAAAGAAGGTCCTTTAGCAAAAATGCTGTATTTTCCACTGGGATTTATGTTTTCAGCTTGTCACACTGCGTAAATGTTCTAAGTAGAACCTTACAACGGAGGCTTTTCCTAACAGAGACGGCTCCAAAGAACCTCTTTGGGAAGTTAAGACCCTTAAGTGGGTTCCCTTTCACTCCTGTCTAGAAGTTAAAGCTCTTATTCAGATAAAATCAAAGCTTATACTCTTACACAAGGTTCCATCTAACAGGATAAATAAATTCTATGTAGAACCCTACAACTCAGCTCTGAATGTGAAGTGTGTGTGTGTGTGTGTGTGTTTGTGTGTGTGTGTGTGTGTGTGTGTGTGTGTGCGCGTGTGTGTGTGTAATAGTAACAGACAGCAGCCGCAGGACTCGTTTCTGTTGTTATGTGGAACCTCACTTGGGGGAATTTACGCTCTGATGTGAGGTGAAACCTGACAGCTCTGAAATTCCTCACTAGATAATGTGCCTCATTAGTGGTTCTCAACAGGTTCCGCTTTGCTCAGCTCCCGCAGGACGGAGAACTCGTATACACACAAAACACGTCAGATCTACACATGGACTACACACACACACACACACACACACACACACACACACGAGTGGCACTTTCAGCTCATCTCTCTGAGGAACCTTTAAATATTCTATGTAGAACCCTACAGCAGTGTGTTTTTCAGCTCGTTTCTCTGGAGAACCCTCGAATGAAAAGTACAGCGGAGGTCTTTTGTTTTGTCTGTTTGAAGAACCCTTAAATATTCGATGTAGAACCCTTTAGAAAGCTTAGAACATTCCTTATCCAAGAACTTTTGAATAATAATAATGTAACATAAAAGAGACGCACACACACACACACACACACACACACTTGAGAACGCTGCTAAGACGTGAAACATAGCAGGTTAAACTCAGAGACCCTGCAGTGTGTGTGTGTGTGTGTGTGTGTGTGTGTGTGTGTGTGTCTGTGTGTCTGTGTGTGTGTGTGTGTTCTACAGGGCAGGGTGTATGGTGTAGAGAACATTTACACAGTTGCACCACTTGTCTCTGCTCATGACCTCATGACTTACTCACACGACTCAGTGTTCATTCATACATAATTCAGCAAGGACACTAATGACCGCAGACCCTCGGAGCCTCCACACACACACACACACACACACACACACACACACACACACACACACACACACACACAGGGGTTCGCTCCATGGACTGCATTACACCATCACACTGCTATCAGAGCACAAAACCAAACACACAAGGCATAAGAAAAGGTATAAATGGTAACCCTGCCCACAACCCCACCTCTATCCCCGCCCACAACCCCACCTCTAACTCCGCCCATAACACCACCTCTAACTCCGCCCATAACCCACCCATACCCCCATCTCTAACTCCGCCCGTGTGTGTATATAGGCTAAAAAAGGTTCTAATTTAGCTTCTTTAAAGGTTCTTTGGTTTGTCTGGAGTAGCCCCTGGATATAAAGTCTTCTGGGTAGAACCTCTTCAGGAAGCTCAGAACCTTAAACCAAACCAAGTGTGTTGGGAAAAAATCATATGTGTAAATGGCTCTGGTGACTGACGTAATTATCTAAGGTTTAACCTCGAACCCTTAAAGATATTTGGGAAACCCTTAAAGTTTCTATGTACAACGAAGGTTTTCCTTCACAAACCATTCAAAGTAGAAGCAGTTTTGGAAAGAACCTTTTTGTCTAATAGTCTAGACATAAATGTGAGTAAAACGCTTGCACCTTTGCTAAATCACTTCTCTTATCAGCAAATCAACCAACAGTTGTCCTTCTGCTGGAACCCTTAAAGGTTCTATGTAGGACCCCTTTAGAAAAAATGCTGAACTGACTAAAGAACCCTTTATGACCCTGTATTTCATAAAGAGTGTAAAATCCTAGGTGTAAACAGCTCAGGTGACTGATGATACAATGTTTATAAGAGATTAAATCTAGAACTCCAAAGGGTATTAACTTAAAATTTTGGAAAGCTAGAACCAGTTCTTTGCAGTTCTTGTTTTTTTTGTCTGGGGTAACCCTTAAAGGTTCTATGTAGAACCGCTTTAGGAAGCAAAGAAACCTTAAAAGAATGAACCTGTAGAGTTGGAAAACAAATCATAGGCGTAAACGGCTCAGGTGAATCACGATGTTCCTGAAGATCAGGTCGCAAACTGTTTAAAAAATGTTAAATCTAGAACCCTTAATGGTCTTGGTGGGACCCTTAAAATTCTGAAGGTTCCCCTTTCTAGATGTAAATGTAAGTAAAACTCTTTGCACCTTTTCAACAGCAACCAACCAGTTGTAGCTAGGAGACTTGTCTCTCTGGGGAAGCCCTTAAAGGTTCTATGTAGAACCCTACAATAAAGTGTTTCCTGGTCATATACTGTTTAAAAAAGGTTAAGTCTAGAACCATTTTGTCTGAATGACAATCTAGAACCATTTTGATATAAACGTAAGTAAAACTCTTGCGTCTTTGCTAACCCTCGTCTCTTAACAGCAATTAGCGAATCACAGCTTAGTGACTTGTCCATCGGGGGGAACCCTTAAAGGTTCTATGTAGAGCCTCTTTAAACATTTTTCAAACATGAAAATAAAGAGAAAGAAACAGTGAACTCTCTCAGCTGAAGAACCCGTCGTTGTACCGACGTCAGTAAGACCCTGACGGTGCTGTGGATCCACAGAGCTCCATGAGGAATAATCAGTCTCTCCAGAGGACCTGCACTCTTTACGTATTGATTGTCTTTAAGAGCTTTCAGATGATCAGGATCCGCGTCGATAAAAGCGCATTCCACTGGGTTTAAATCTTAAAGCTAATTAAAGCAAACACAACGTCGTTAGAGTTAAACACAGAGCTGATTCTTTAACGATGAGAGGAATTCATCACCACCTTTACGCCACTGCTCTCACAGTCGCACATCTGAGAACGGTGTCAAAAAAAATGAGATGTTTTCAACAATTAACAGCCATTTAAACAGCAGTCATGAAGTGTTTGAGAAACGCGGCTCTGTTTAACGCTCCTGTACGCGCCGCTGAAGCACAAACGTCACTGATCACGCTCACATCCGTCACTTCTTACAACATCGTCACTAAAAAACGCCACCATTCTGTCGAAAAAGCGCTGCCTGTAAACTTCAGCGCGGTTTTGTTTGGTGTTGATGGACCACACAGGAACGGAGATTCACACAGCAAGTGGTCCTGATGATGCCCTCTTTAAAAAAGCTTTCATCTAGAACGCTTATGGGGTTTAAGGGGAACCTTTACAATTTCTGTTTAGGGCGCTACGACCAAACGTCTCCTTTCACAAAAGCTTCCAAGAAGAACCATTTTAGAACGCTAGAACCATTTGGTCTAATAGCGAAGATATATTATGATATATCTTTTAGCGTCTTTGCTAACTCTCTGCTTAGCAACTGCACGTAGGTTCTTTGGGTTGTCCCCTCTGAAATGTCTATGTAGAACCCTAAATCAGGGGTTTCTTTCTTACAAAAGGTTCCAAGTAGAAAGACAGAACCATTTTGTCTAAGAGTGTGGAAATAAATGGAAGTAGAACTCATGAAACCCTTAACTCCACAAAGAACCCTGTTTTTCTAAGAGTAGAGAGATAGAAAAAAGTAAATGTGCACATATTCAGTGACACGATGATGTTCATAATTATCTGGCCATAAATCTAGAACCCTTAAGGTTTTATGGGGGAACTCTTAAAATTTCCTCAATGCAATGCAAGAACCATTTGTTCTACTAGTGTAGATATTACTGTAAGTCCTGCTTCTTTGCTAACTCTCTTCTCTTAACAGCTATCAACTAATCATTGTTTAGCGACTGTACACACCTTCTTTGGTTTGTGCTTCTGGGTGAACGCTTAAAGGTTCTATGTAGAACCCTAGAATAAAGTGTTTCCTAATCAGCAATGGTTAATCCCTTTTAAAGAAAAAAAACCCTTAACAGAGGTTCATAAAGTGTTGCTAAGGTAAGGCTGTATAATGACTGATGATGTAAAGCTAGAACCCTAATGTTTTATTGGAGGTACTCTTAAAATGTCCTTTTCAGAAAGCTAGAACCGTTTTATCTAATAGTGTACATCTAAAAGTAAGCCTTGCACCTTTACTAACCCCGTTCCCTTCACTGTAAACTGTAAAATGTTTTTTTCAACTCTTAAAAGTTCCATGTAGAACCCAAATATAAAGTGCTTCCTGATCATCAAGAGTTCCAACAGAACCCCTTTAGTGACCAAAGAACCCTTAACTCAGGTTCATAAAGTGCTGAAAAATGGGAGGTGTACACGTGTACAGCAAAGGTTCCTGATTATCTCATCAATCATGCTTTTAAAAAGGTTAAATCTAGAACCATTAAGGGTTAAAATGTCTACGTAGTAGCAAATAAAAGCATTTTAGAAATCTAGAACCATTAGGTCTTACTCTCCTCTCATCAGCCAATCACAGCTTAGCAGCAGTAAACAGGTTCTTTGTCCCTCTGGGAGAACCCTTATTTTTGCTGTGTTGATGCACACGATCACATTTACGACATCAATTACTGAAAGTGTCCGATTCTATGTGGTGAAGCACTTTGGAGCCGAACGTGCCTCCGAGTCAGCTCAGATTCTCGCTATTGCTCCGACTGCTGCTCATTTCTGCTCATTTGCACACTCACTGAGCTTCGGTTCTGCCACATGTGCTTCGCAGATCAGTCAAGTGTTCCTCAGTCTCAGTTCCTCTCAGGTTCTCCTCTCTCCCGCTGTCCGTGGTGCTGAAAGGATTTAAACCTGTGAGACTTGGCGTCCTGACTCAGGCCTGAGGATCTTTCCTCTTCTTGTGGAGGAAAATGCTGAGACAGGTAGCAATTAGGAGCTGCTCCAACTTCACTCCAGAACTCATCTCTCTCTCACACACACACACACACACACACAGCTACACATTACGCTCACACACAAACATCTACACACACAGTAAAGTAAATCATACCACACTTATTGTGTCATCAGCGCGAAGCCGTGGTTCTGGTCGCTGGGTTTGGTTCTGCAGGCCTGCAGTGTGCAGCTTCATGGAGAATCAGGAATAATGCACGTGCTCGTTGGATCATTAAGCGCGAGATTCCGCTCATTAACTTCACAATCAGTAACAATAATCGAGACTGATCTTTAGGTTTGATATTACCTGTCTTCAATCAATCAATAGATGTGATGACTAATCGATGTTCAGCCACACCTTAACTCTAAAATCTACAGATAACGAGCTCTGATCTCAGCGCGAGCGTCTGTGGGAAAAGGTTTTGCGCATCTTCTTACAAAAAACTCTGCAAGTTGCTTTAGAAGACCTGTGCGTTTTTTTTTATTTTTCAGAACAAGACTGCATGTGGCACTGGCATCAGAAATCATTCCTGTAAATCGGAAACATGATGAAACTCGCGCTTACCTCGTCTGACATCCAATTTCCGCTGCTGCAGAGCGCTAAAACGGGACGATGCTGCTTTTCTCTAAATAAAGATCCTTCACCAAAATTCAGCGTCCACCCACTGAAGTGCGTTTTCCCCACGGATTCTAAAGTACGCCTTACATAACTCCAAAACTACTCCAAAAGCACAGTTTACTGCAGACCAGAAGTCGGGAGGATGAGATGCTGAGATGTTCCTCTTTTTGCCCAATCCAGCCACCAAAGTGTGTAAAACGCTGCTGAAATCAAACAGATCACCGGAAATAGATCCTCCTCAGCGCTGAGACTCCTGCGCGCTCTTTGCACTCTTTGTTCTCCAGATCTTTCCCCATCAGATTGTCTGGAAATGAAATGGCTTTAAATAGTCTGCTGCATGCATTGCTGCAGAAATCCTCACTCAGGTCGTGCGTTAATGCTCCATTCCCACTTTTCTCGCGTTAAACCTTAAACACTCGCACGTCTCTCTTTTCCTCCAAACACACCACTTCGCATTTCTCCAGAAATCCCACTCCAACTCGCTGCAAAGAAGAAGAAAAGAGAAGAAACCCCTACACCACACGGCGGTTCAGCTGCAGCGCCTGGGCTTCTCGGAGATCTTGGAGAAATCCAGCATCTACATGATCAGCAGCAGCTCGCGCGACCCGAGAGAAAGAGACGCGAGACGAACGGAGCTGAGCACTGCACCATCTCCCGCGTGCGCGCGCAGAAAAACACCCAACTTCTTATCGCGCTCCGTTCTGTTGCATCCTTCTATCGCTCCATCTATCCGTCCGTCCATCTGTCCATCCGTCCGTCCATCCGGTGCTGGCGCGTGCGCGGCGATCCGGCAGGTGAATGCGCGCGCGCAGCCGCCGCACGGTGAAGCAGCGCGGACCCGAGAGCACGAGCTGAACGATATACCGGCTCTCACGCGATATCGCGATACTTTCTGTCTCTGCGATGCACGTATATGCAAATGAGCTCTCTAACCAATCCCTGAGTGCGTTATTGTGATTAGTCAGCATGCTGAAGAGCTCTGATGGAGCAGCTCGCAGTTTCTCTAGCATCAATAATAATAATAATAATAATAATAATAATAATAATAATAATAATCAGGAGTGACTTCAGGACAGAATGATCCAGCAGAGATTGTAGGCAGGTTGAGATCACTGAACTTTTAGTGCTTCTGTTTCTCAGCTCAAACATGAGACTCCTCCTCTCCTCTTCTCATTCCTTCTCTCCCATCCTCTGCTCCCTGCTCCTCTCCTCCTTTCCTCCACCTCTCCTCTCTCTTCTTTTCCTCTCTCTTCCTCTCCCTTACTTTCCTCCTCCTCCTCCTCCTCCCCTCTCCTCCTCTGCTGCTTTCCTCCTCGCCACCTCTCTTTTCCCTCCTTCGCTCCTCCTCTGCTCCTTTCTTCCTCCTCTCCTCTTCTCCTGTCCTCCCCCTCTTCTCTGTCATCCTCCTCCTCTCCCATTCTCCTCTTCCCCTTCTCCTCTCCTCCCATCTTCTCCTCTCCTCCCCTCTCCTCCCCTCTTCCTTTTCTCCTCTCCTCTCCTCTCCTCCACACTATAACTGCTGTTTCTACACCAGGTTGCCAGATTGGACTGATTCCTGCTCCACTGGGGTTTAAGTTACACTGAGATGGAAGTGGAGTTCCGGCGGAAACTGAGAGAGGATTTTTTAAAACACTCAGGATGTGTATTAATCTGATTTTTATTCAAATATACTGGCTAAAATAATAAACAGTTCTGCTGAGACAATAAAACTGTAAAGGAATTGGTCTTACACTCTCCCATACTGCTGCTACTCAGCATCACACACTCAGTCACATCTACAGTGTAATTCATCTTCAGCAATCCATCTATTGGCATGTTTTTGGGAGGTGAGAGGAACCCGGAGAACCCAGCAGAAGCCCCCACACACACGGAGAACGTGTGACGTGCCAATAGGTCGACTGAAGATGATGGATGAATAAATAAATAAAGCTTTATTGCAACTTAAAGCTGCTCTTGTTGAAACCCTTCAATATCAGGGCAGCACACGGACACACACACACATACACACAAACACACACACACACAGATACACACACGTTTTGGGGAGGAAGGAGGAAACCAGGGAACCAGGAGAAAACCAACATGGACATGGGAAGAACATGAGAAACTCCGCACAGACTGAAATGGAAAGTGGAAAGTCACTATTTTTAATTATTAATTTAAAAAGTAACATTTTCATAAATGGTAAAAAAAATATTCAAACTGTTATTTATAACTGCATTAATAAAAAATATCTAACACTCGTCTTTTGGGATGAAGTGAAATAAATTGATGTGGGATTTAAAGTGGGATTTGGCTGAGACTGAAATCCAATCTGGCAACCCAGAGGCGTCTGGACACCATCCTGCTATTAGCGCACTCACTGCACCAGTACACGTTAGACGCAGTGAAGCAGGTGTGTGTGTGTGTGTGTGTGTGTGTGTGAGAGCATTCTTTCATACGAGCAGACAGGAGAACACGCGCATGTGCAGTGTGCACGGTGTAAAGCACGTTGGCACGAGCTGTTAATGAAATAAAAATCACACAAGAACATTAAATGTGAAGAGCTTTAGCTCCGCTATTGAATTTAAATAATAATAATAATAATAATAATAATAATAATAATTTATAAGTAAACACTAGAATTGTCACACAGATGAGCGCAACCACACAACTGTCATGAGCACGACCTTAAAGGGGCGGTGTGTGATGATTAGAGCCCCCTCTGCGAGTCACGTGACAGCTAATTTGAGACTGGAGGAAAAAAGTAAAAAGAAAAAAAAAATGTAAAAAGGGAAATGAAGTGAGGAAGCTAGCGCGATCCACTGTATGTCAGATTGTCATTTTTCTGAGCTCTCTTTAAGGCTTTGGGGTTATTCCAGGTCGAGAAACATTCCTAAACATTAAATAGCGTATATTTATCTGCTGACTTTAACTTCTAATGAGAGGGGAAATGAAAGACAAATATTGAGCTAATAAGCAGTAAACACGCAGCGGGATTTTAGCGCTCTGAGTCACTCGCTTTTACAAACAGCACAAAAGATCAGACGAGCGCCGGTTCCTCCGAGTCGGAGTGAACTCGAACTAAACCCAGCTCACACTCCACCCAGCGTTCTCTAGTCTTGAGAGAAATCTTCTTTTAGGTTCTGAGAGATAATCCGGCTCTAATATGGCGCGGCACTCGCGGTAACCTTTCGTATTTTCCAGAAAATTCCCACAGAAGCTGCGAGTCCTCATGAAATATTGAGCGTGTGGTGAGTTTACAGCTGCTCCCTTTTGTCCCTTTTGTGTTGAGGATAAAATTAAACCACGCAGCTGTTAAAGACTGTCAGTCATTTTTAATGTCATGTCCATCATCGGAGAGAAAGTGACAGACAGGGAAAACATCTCTGAGCCAGAAAATTAAGATAAAAAATAAATAAATACACACACACACACACACACACACACACACACACACACACGCTCTGTTCAGGCCAAAATCCTCCAACATAAAATGTGGCATCAAAGTTCAACATACATCAATTATTTAAAAGAAACGCTCTTATTACAGAGATGAGATTTTGTTTCGTTTTGACAGAATTTTAAAAGTCACATGACCTCCGTCTCTTATTTAGGTTTCAGCGGTCATGTGGAGGATCTCTATAAATATATCCGTGTGCCTTTTCAGATCACAACACAACACAGCGTGCTCTTACAGGAAAATAAAAACACTGGCCTGGTGTTACTGCTACTACCCCAAAGTGATTAGTTTCCTGTAACAACATGCCCCCAAGTGTTTTATTCCTCTTTTACCACAGCAATTTCCCAACAATTACAATTTTTATTTGTTAAATAATGACACACTTCATTATATTAATTTCAGATTTTAATCTGTATATCAGTGGAGCGTCCGCTGTATACGTCCCTGTGAATGAGCTGTTGCTACGGAAACGACAACGTATCATAATGAGTGCATTAATCACACAAACCTGTGATTTGCAGATGCGCTACTGTCAGAGCTGCTGTTATAGAAAACTAATCAACACCTTCTGACCAATCAGAATGCAGAACTTTACAGAGATAAATGTGATTAAAAGCTGTTTAAATGGAGAACCTTTGCTAAGTGGTAAAGTGCAGGTTGATGGAATATATTAGTCTGAGACAAACGAGGAGTTTGGAGAGTTTAAGAACATGGCAGAGCACATCGGCACTTTCAGTGTGTGTATAATTATATGCTTTATGTACACGTACATCTGTAGAGCACAGAACCATTAAGGCTCGGCAGAACGTCTACGCTAAAGTGATCTACAGAGACTTTTCTGTCGCCTGAACCAAGCAGTCCAGCGTAGCCTCTCTAACAGCATCCAGCTCGCTCAAAGTCCTTTCTGCTGACAAATGAGCTCCTTCAGCTCCACACACACACACACACACACACACACACACACACACAGGCCGGTCAGGCAATGGCGAGTTTGGCAGCTTCCCAATCAGAAGGTAAAAGCTTTGTAAACTTTTTAGTTTGTACAAATTGCCTCCGGAGCGCTTTCCTCAGCCCCAGAAAGCGTTGTGCCATTGTGGAGGAGTGAAAAGCTCAGTGCTGTTTGCGCTCGGCTCCTCTAAACACCGCTGCCTGCTGTCACACTGGCTTTTTGGGTTTTCTTTTCTGCCCTCTGTGAGCCCCAGGTCCCGCTGGGGATCTGCGCTAGAAGTAAATACAACCCAGTTTGTTCTGCTTTAATTCTATTAAGGCAATCTGCAGCATCGATTGCGCAGTGGAGCAGGTAGAAGTCGTCCGCACAGAGAGAGAGAGAGAGAGAGAGAGAGAGAGAGAGAGAGAGAGAGAGAGAGAAAGGAGCATCGCTAACCCTGACTGACACGAATTACCCCGAGTGTCATGCACGCTAGTTAGCCTCAGCAGGGAAGTGGCAGGATTGCGACATTTATTTGGACGCCACACAGAACAGTTTGTTCTGCTGATAATTTTTTTTCTTTTCAGTCGCATCCTCATGAGTGATGAGATGTGATCTGGCACCTCATAAATACGGGATGTTATTTAAGTTCTCCTACATTTTATTTTATTTCACACTGGCACTTCTCGCCTCAAAATGATGGAGTGATTCAGGTCAGCTCTACGCTTCCAAGTCTCTCTCAGTAACCGTGTGCGCTCCAGGAGATCTCAAGTTCAAATCCCAGACGCTACAACCATCTCTAACCACGAATACAAAAAGCTTCGAGGCATTATTGTAAAGCATCCTCGCGTCAGTAAGCGCTTTATCCTGGTCAGGGTGGCGCTGGATCTGCAGTCTCTCCCGGGAACACATCCTGGATGTGACGCCACACACTCACACCTCGGGGTAATTCAGCATCACCAGCATGTTTTCTTCAGAGATGGGAGGAAACAGGAGAACATGGAGGAGGCCACTGAGGTGCGCAGACTGAAAACAAACACTCTTTATCGCTTTACATCACCACCCACAGGAGTGATGAGATCTGACACTATCAGACGCTGAAACAGAGCGAGAGACCAGAGGCGAAGCTAGAAGGCAA
This sequence comes from Pangasius mekongensis, assembly GCA_033441845.1. Lineage (NCBI taxonomy): Eukaryota > Metazoa > Chordata > Actinopteri > Siluriformes > Pangasiidae > Pangasius > Pangasius mekongensis. Next base: position 23,303,600 of record JAKKZJ010000013.1, read on the forward strand.
ACAAACCAAGAAATCTGACAGAAAGCAAACGTCAAGTCGTGAATAAATTTCATTCACGTAGGCTCTGTTAATGAATGAAGCCTCGCCGCCTCGCCGCCGCTGTAGAACATTCAATAGCCTATGAATATAAAATATTTCTATAATGCCTTTTCCAATACAGCGGTAATACAATTACAGCGCAATGTCGAGGTGCTGCATCTGTCAAACATCACAGGAGCCTGTAACTGTATGAAGCTAGCAGTTTATACATTATCTGTATCTCAGAATGAAATGAGACGCCACTAGAAAGTCAAGCAACGATGGTTAAGCACACTATCAGATTACGCTCACAAATCATCATCATCATCATCATCATCATCATCATGAGTCCTGACCAATGATCCCGGCTCTCGGATCCTGCAGCGGCACAGAGCTCGTCACAAACCACTGTGAACTCGGATCAAAGCGAACAGGGACACGGCAGTTCAGCTCGACGCTCTTCCGAGTGCCATGATGTGTTTTTCCACATGAGACAGTCAACACACACACACACACACACACACACACACACACACACCATGAGGAGTTGTAAATATGGAAAATGTTTAATAGTTTAATATTTAGTTATAAAAAATGAATGGACGTCCTGCAAAAATATCTGAGCAAGTGAAAATATCTTAAATTTATCTCAAATAAAAGATAATTAAACCAACTGCTAGACATTTTTACTCATTTCAACCTTCACATTTTCTTATGCTATTGGCTTCTTTCTATTAATAAACACTTAACATTGCCAACATGATCTGCCAATAGAACTATTTCAAGCTTGAAATGAGCAGAAAAATATCCAGAAATAAGATTTTAGTATCTGGTTTATCATAATACCCTAATTTAGGAAATACTGGATCAGTTTGACTCAAGTGTTTATGATTGGATTTTACGCCAAAGAATAATCTCAGAAGACAATCTTTCAGCCCAAAATGGAGGCGAATGTGGCGAGAATCTCCCTCTAAATCTTCCTGATTATCACTTACTGTGTGCCGTGAGTTAAAGGAACGGTTTCGAGTGAAATGATGCAGAAACACGGCAGTAATAAAGTAGAGGAAATCTTCAAACACCACTGGGAGACACTTGAGCGAAAAGGAGAAAGGAGTGGAATAAAAATCACCACAATGTCCTAAGAAAGAGCAGATTTCCTGTTAAAGTTTAAATCTGCTGTTGTTTTGAACGAATGAATCTTTAACAAAAGGACAACATGGCTCCGAATATTGCGAAGGATTTTAGACCAACAAGTCAAGTCAAGTCAAGTGGAGTTTATTGTCATTTCAGCCATAAACAAGTACATAGTGAAACGAAACAACGTTCCTCCAGGACCAAGGTGCTGCATAAGACATCACAGAACAACACAGAACTACAGGGACATAAATTTTTACATAAAGTGCACAAGTGCGAACACGTGCGGACGCACAAGACAGAACAAGACAGAACAATGACTACAGCACCGACCCGTACGCAGTTCTGTTAAAGTGACCAAGTGACAATAGTGCAAATATTACAGAGTTCGATATAAATAGCTGAAGTAATGTAAACATAATGATATTATATTATGTGTAAACATAATAGTAGCAGCAGCTACAAGGCACGTGGTTTCGCAGAAAAGCTCTCATGGACTTTTGGGGAAAAAATACACAAGAGCAGAAAAAGCAACAGCATCTGACTGCAACCATGAGGCCCTAAAATACACACGCAATCTTTTCCATAACCAAGACGACTGCATGCTTTTCTTCACAACACCTCGCCATAAAAACAGCACATTTTTAGATCCTGTACTTGAATATGCTCCAATATTCTCTCTGGATTGAACGTGTGAGCAGTGTTACTAATGAACAGAAGACTTTTTCTTCCTCTAAAGAATCAGATACACACACACACACACACACACACACACACACACACACACACACACAGAGTCTTGGCTGCTCACAGCACTGCCTGGCTCTAACACACCTCATTTATTCTGTTCACTAATTATCATCACCATCATGAGCTGAATTAAAGTGCAGTTTGTCATCATTAGCGCCCTCTACTGGATCAAATTCAGCTGTAAAAAACATCGCCAGGTCCTGCGCTTTTCCCCGGAATCGACCCCGACTCACCTGTGAAGCTGTGTACACCTCATGAGTTGCCTTTTAAGGAAAAGGGGGTGGAGCTGTGCACCTCTGTGTAGAATGGGGCGGGGCTAAAATGCCCTGAGAAGTAAGAAATTAGTCATAAACATCGCATGACATGAATGTAAATGAGAGTTTCTCCTAAAGATATATTTGAAATTACAGAATGGAGACGAGTCGCGAAATAACTTTAAACATTAGGATAATGAATGTGCACGCTGACTTTGGGTTCTAAAGTGTACTAAGACCTGACAGACGGGTTCTAGCCTGAATACAAGCACAGCAGGAACGAGTACTAAAAGCAGAACAAAGGGAAAAAAGTGACCTAAAAACTATTCCTTGTAACTATGAGTCACAGCGACACACAAACCTGCCATGAGGACGATGCCTGAGCGTTCGTGGTCTATTTTCACAAAGAAGCTTTATATTTCTATCCACTGAGCATTTTAAAAATTAATTTTACATTTGTGCTGATTTAAATCCAAACACATGACCTGGGTTAATGGGACAGCCATTGCAATAAATAAATAATAATTAATGTAAAAAAAAACAATGGTTAAATTCCCGAATGAAGATTTATCTTCCAGATGTGCCTCATTTCTTTTATTAGGAGGAACGTTTCTGAGCCAAACGACTACACAGCGCTCATTAGTCCACCCAGAGGGAGACGCTTTAAGATCTCCAGAAAGGAGGAACAGACGTCCATTACAAAGCAGCGGCGTTTTAATGCATTATCAAATCACATTTAAACTGCTCTCACTGCGGATCCGGACAGAGTTCAGCGTAATCACCAGGGATGAAGTCCATTACTCTGAAGTGCAACAATAAATCACACACGTCGCATCATCATGGCCAAAGATATTTTTTGCAAAACACAATATTTATGATGATAGTTTTGTTTCGCTTTTGTTTTGCAAAATGGCAGCAGGAACAGCACCGGTGTTCCTCTGAGGTCAATATTAAGACCAATAAAATTTTTTTAAATCTTTTATTTAACTTATTTTTCTTTAATGTCTAATAAAAAATTACATAAAACATGAAAAAGGAAATACAAAAAGGGATTTTAATAATCAGCTCCCAGTCACTGAGTTCCTCTAGGAAAAGTACACGGATGAAATATATTCTTTTATTGATATATTGCAGTTTTATATCTTATTTTATTTCTTTTTTTATTGGACCATATATTGGAAATGTGCAGCTTAATTTGTATTAGCAAAGGGTTTTTTTACTTATTATTATTATTATTATTATTATTGAATTTTATTTTATTGTTTTTCTACTAACAACCAATTTACAGGGATGTGTTTGGTGACCGATACATAAATTAGCCTAAAAAGTAAACACAATAATTTTTACTACTAATAATAATACTAATAATACTAATAATACTTAACAAAGAATAAAAAACTTGGGAAGTTTTCTGTATATGTAACACTGATGGAAGGAGTCTCCAGTGTCAGCGCTTTGTAAGAGTCAGAGGTGAAGCTGTGATTAAGTTTTCTGGCATCTTCAGGACAGAGGAGTTTTCGCTTCTTTGCGGTTTCTCGCTAACAAAAAAACAACAAACTGCTTAAATATTTTTGTATATTTTTATCTTATGTACTTGAGGCGAGAGAATAAAGAGGCAGGTGAGGGAACGACTGTTTATAGCTGCTATAACGTAAGCGACAACAGGAACGAACTTATTTCATGAGCATTAAATGTAACTATAATTGGATAAATAATATGCCATTCTTTAATATAAAGAACTGTAATGGTTGCTGTGGTGTAAGAGGAATAAAACACTTGGAGATGTGCTGTTATAGGAAAACAATCAGCTCTGGGGTGATAACAGTAACTCGGCTTCACTATAACCAGCAGGGACGAGTGGAGAAAGTGCAACTGTGTAAATGTTCTCGATGCCACACACCCTGCCCTTTAGCACACACACACACACACACACACACACACACACACACACACACACACACACACACACACACACAGTTATGTGTTAAATAGCAGCTTTACGTCCGAGCGATGCTCACTGATCATGATTAGCTCTTGTGATTTATTAGCTTCACCTCTTAAAGCAGTGAGAAGTGTAGCGTGTGCAAGTCACACATCCAACCTGTACATCAGGTAAAAGGAATCATAACGAGAGTGTGAGTGTTTGAAGTGCACTTATACTGAAGAGCGCACGCTTTCAGTCTTCATCATCACCACCTGTTGATGATGATGATGATGATGATGATGATGATGATGATGATGATGAGTTCTAGCAGGAGGAGGCTACGTGTTTGACATGGATCGTACACTCTGTATTGAACCTTATCACATGGCTGTAATTTCCCATACTGACGGATAAAGATGTGTGTGTGTGTGTGTGTGTGTGTGTGTGTGTGTGTGTGTGTGTGTGTGAGAGAGAGAGAGACAGAGAGAGAGAGA
>JAKKZJ010000013.1:23325839-23335911 GCA_033441845.1 Pangasius mekongensis
GAGGTTATAGAAGTTGTAGAGGTTATCGAGGTTATAGAAGTTGTAGAGGTTATCGAGGTTATGGAAGTTGTAGAGGTTATCGAGGTTATGGATTACTAACACTGTTCAGCTCTCAGTAATAAGCTCAGTTTAACTCAGGGCTTCTCTGTAATTCACTTCTGAGAATATCCGTGAGCGTTGATCTACAGATTGAAAGATTGAAACCTCTATTAAAGATGTAGATAAAAATGTTGAGAGTTTTAAACACGAGCCACATAATCTGATTAACTCTGAAACCTGCTAATCTTCAGCTTCAGTCCCACCAAAGTACCGCAGCCACCCCCTCTCCCTTCCTCTGCTTCACAGCAGAATTCGCAGAAGATGATAAAAAATTATCAAAGAATCTGTAAGTAGTGAAAAAGGTGAGAAAATCCTCACATACATCACATCATGACGGTGGAGCGGCTGTCACAAAGTCCCCGATTTCACTCTGCATGCAAAGTACATTGTCCTTAACCATTACGTGACAACTAACATACCTAATAATCTGTCTCTCTCTCTCTCTCTCTCTCTCTCTCTCTCTGTCGATCTACACATGCTGCTCCTGACTCCTTCTGCTCTCTGGACCTGCCTGATCCATCCTGATGCCCTGCTTCTGCTTGGAGTGTCATCACTTGGAAATCATGTGAAAGCTGTGATGAGTTTCCTGGTTACACAACTGCACTATTTGTCTCTATAGCACACAGTTACAGAGAGAAATGATTTATAATCGCACTCTCCGGCGTCACCCAGATGAGGACGGGTTCCTTCTGAGTCTGGTTCCTCTCGAGGTTTCTTCCTCACATCGTCTCAGGGAGTTTTTCTCACCATCGTCACATCTGGCTTCTCATTAGGGATAAATTCATACATTTAAAATTTACATCTGGAATTTATATATTTCTGTAAAGCTGCTTTGTGACAATGTTCACTGTTAAATGCACTAAACAAATAAAATTGAGTTGAAATTGAGTTGAATCATGGAACTTCATGAACACTAAACGTTTTGCTGCTACTCTACCAGTAGGTTACAGATTACAGCCCATGCTCTGTGTATGTATTGTTCAGTTCTGTGTGTTTATTGTCCTGCACTCGTCTCACACTGTTGTGTGTTTGCACTTATTGTAGTCTTGTGCACTGTTATTGTTGCACCACAGTCCTGGAGAAACAACATTTCATTCCAATGTATGCAAGATATATAGAGGACGGACAGTCAAACCCACCTGACTCACATCACATACATCACATCATCAGTGCAAAAATACATGAAATATTCTGGTTTACAAACTGCAAGGATTTTTCTCAGAATCATTTTTGACTGTCTATAGTCTAGATCACAAATTATATATAAAAAAGATTTAATATAAAATGTATTTGTTATTATTTTTAGAAATAAATCTAGATTACAAAACAGGAATTTGTATAATAATCCCAGCACTCATAAAATACTGAACATGACCTCATGAAAAATATTTAAATCCAAAAATAAAAATGATTTATGAAAAAAACGCATTAATAAAACAAGCTACATCCACTTTTACATTAAACTACTAATACACTATTAGTAATATTAACACATTAATCAAATGTATGTTTTTTAAATAGAAAATAAGTCACATAATGATCACTTGTTGTCGTTTATTGTTGTTTTATTTCATTTATGAGTAAAAATAATCAATACAAGCCGATTTTACTCTAATTAATGTGGTTAAAAAGTATTAATGAAGCTTAATGGTGGGTGCCAATATTTATACCCACAGGCCTGATTATAGATAACATTTAGAAATATGCTGTAAATTAGATTATGGTTGTTTTTTGTTTGTATTTTTTGTTCAGTTCTGGATGTAATAAACATTATCATTAATACAGATGTGTTTATTTAACATTGAAACTAATATCCATTAACACAGAAGTTTAGTGTTTTATGATTCGTTAATGTTCAGGTTTGTGGTTAAACGTTAGTTTATTGTACATTAAGCCTTAATGTAAAGTTTAATGTTACTACACATCATTAAAGGTTTATTAAACATGATAAACAGCTCAGCTTTTAATCTGTTCATAAACACACTTATAGAGCCACAGAGTGTTTCTGACCTTCTCTAGAACTGTGGTTCTCAGTGTGGGGTCTGGTTCTGTCCACAGCACAGGGTTCCGCAGCACAGGGTTCCGCAGCACAGGGTTCCACAACACTGGGTTCCGCAGCACAGGGTTCTACAGCACTGGGTTCCGCAGCACTGGGTTCTGCAGCACAGGGTTCTACAGCACAGGGTTCCGCAGCACAGGGTTCTACAGCACTGGGTTCCGCAGCACAGGGTTCCGCAGCACAGGGTTCTACAACACTGGGTTCCGCAGCACAGGGTTCCACAGCACAGGGTTCCAGAAAATCCACCGTTATCAAAACTATTTTTATATCTAATTAGTAATATATTAATAATTAATGAATAATATACAAGATATTATTAATAAATAAGACATTATTAATTAATATATTTATCTATTTATATTATATTGATTAAGGGGGTATTTATAATTATCTTTATAATGTGCTCTGTTGCTGAATATTTCAGGAATAATAATTTTTCTTTTAACTTTAGAGCTTCAATAAAAAGCCAGAATATTATCACAGAGATTCTATTAATGAGCCTGATATTAAAAAGCTGGATTATATTCACATAATAAATCAGAACTGTGTGTGTGTGAGTGTGTGTGAGTGTGTGTGTGTGTGTGTGTGTGTGTGTGTTAGCGGAAGGTTAGCGAAGCTGTGCTCTAGGAATAACACACTGTAAATATTATACAAAGTAAGTGCAGTATACAGTATGTGTAACACGCTGTGGTGCAGGACACTCAGCTCTCTCTCTCTCTCTCTCTCTCTCTCTCTCTCTCTCTCTCTCTCTCTTTCTGCATCTCTGTCCTTCCTCACATGTTAATCCGTGCTGAGTTGAGTTTCCTGGCACATGGCCTCAGAGCTGAAATGCAGAAGTGAGACAGAGAGAAAACATATCCTATGCACGCTTATCTTGCTTCCAACATCAGCATTCAAATCCCCGCGTACCCCCACCACACCATATTTTCATAACTGAACCCTAGAATGCACAGAAACCTGAAGCACGCGAGTGAAGCGCACACACACACACACACACACACACACACACACACACACACAGTCTCTTTATTAGCATCCAAAACAGTAATCATCATTAAAGTCCCACAGAAAGAGGCTCTGAAGAAGCTGGAGCTCAGTCTGCAGCCGTAACGCTTAGAGAAACAATCTTTTCCTTTTTCACTACTCTGAGTTTTTAGAACTCAGACAATGCAATGTATACGTCACTTTTTTGAGGAAATAAAACACACACACACACACACACAACCACACAAACACAACCACACACATAAATAGTATTGCACACATAAATAAACACATAAATGATAACACAACAGTGAATAATTTCTTTTAAAAAGACATCTGAAGTATAAAATACAGCGATGACTCCGTACAGAAAACTGTGAAAATTAAGTGTAGGTCTTCAGACACTTGGCATGTCATGTTTCACACATTGTTGCACACGCAGTAACGCATGTGTGTGTGTGTTTTTTTCACGTGTGATTTTCTCAAACAAGTCATCTATTTTCATCTAGTAAATTTATTTTCATGTGCTTTCTTTTTTCATGAATAATTCATTTTCATATCAGATGGAATATTCTTCACGTGATGTGATGATGCATTATTTTAAGGCATCATTTTTTGAAATGCGCCTTCACATGTTTTTTACGTGTGATCACACATTCAGTACACAATCACGTGTAAAATGTATGCACACAAAGAAACCACACATAAAATAAGTGAAGCTTTTCCTCCCTTTACAGAGAAAAAAGCTTCACTTATTTTAACGAATGAATTTAACGGAAGAACTCAGTGAATAATAAAGTCCACCTCACATTAGCCAAGATGTTTAGTGTTTAAGTTTTGCACAGAAGCTACATGGATAATGTCTCTAACGAGTAATGAAAGTCCATCTCACCCAATATCTCCATACCCTCTTAAATACCAGACAGGTTTAGACATAGACAGCCTTTAAATCTATCATAAATAGTCTATCATTAAATGCTTTAAACTTTAATGAGCATGGCGCAAACAGGTAAAGCGCAAAACTGCACTGAAATTTAAAAAATCATAAAACTGATGGAAAATCACACATATAGTCAAATAAGTTAAATTGTTCCTCACCGTAGGACACAAGTGCGAATACTCAGTGTACTGTTTCCAGTAATCGCAATCGCTATCCATGGCAGGAGGCAAAACACACGCAGAGAGTAAATTAATTAATCCATATTCATAAAGCAAGAAAACAGTTGACACTCAAAATCAGGAAATACAAGACATACAGAGCTAAGAAAACACGACACAAAAGGCACGGTAAGACTTCGCAACGAACGACACAAACAGCAAGGTTTAAATAGATAAGCTAATCAATGAGTTAACACGGAACAGGTGAACACAATCAGGTAACACACCAATGGCAGGACAGGGGCGGAGACATGGAGCCCACGGAGTGAATTAAAAAGCTTGGACAAAAACTCTTTGTCCAAGATAGTGGCCCTCATAACGTGTGTGTGTGTGTGTGTGTGTGTGTGTGTGTGTGTGTGTGTGTGTGTGTGTGTGTCACTATTAAACTCCAAACAAACACATCATCACATGACCAAAAATCTATTTTACAAAACCTCTATAATGTTTAAAAAAACAGCCCTTTAAGCGTTCTTTCGAAAGTAAAGTTAAAAAGTAAACGGTTAAACATTAAATTAAATTAAATCTAATATTGATTTCACACATTAGTGATTTTATTTAACTGTTAATTGATCACATGATCAGAGTTGTTTATTTCAATCAGGTACCAGAGAAACATCCGTAACGGACATCAGTAAAACATGTTATAATAGCTATATTATATTTATTACTGGGGTGGCACCAGTATCAGTACCAGTATCAGTACCAGTACCAGTATCATTATCAGTATCAATACCAGAATCAGTATCAGTATTAGTATCAGGATCAGTATGAGTACCAGGATCAGTACCAGTACAAGTATCAGTACGAGGATCAGTATCAGTATTAGTACAAAGATCAGTACCAGTACCAGTACCAGTATCAGTATCAATATGAGGATCAGTACCAGTACCAGTACCAGTATCAGTATCAGTACAAGGATCAGTATTAGTATTAGTACAAAGATCAGTACCAGTACCAGTACCAGTATCAGTACGAGGATCAGCACCAGCACCAGTATCAGTATCAGTACCGGGCCGATACGAGGAAATAGATTAAAAAAAGATTATATATAGGGACTTGACTGTTTCTGTAAAATACATTTTGTTATAATTATACTTTATACTTTATACTTTATTATATTCATTACATTTACAATGTAAGTGATGTTTGTATGAAAGAGTTTGTGAAAGCGCTTCAGTTAAAAAAGTTAAAGGTTAGTATTTTTTAAAGAAAACAAGATGCTCATGGCTTCAGTATTAATATCAGAACCAAGCGTGGCCTGGAGTCTGCTCTACGAGTCCATAAGCGTTAAGTGGTTTATTAATGACGTGGTAGTTAGATTGCACTCTGAGTCACATGTGATTTTTATTATCTATTTTAGACCAGCACAGGAATAAAAGTTCAACATGCTGATCAATAGAAATGATATTTTCACCACAGAAGCTGTTCAGTGCTATTTGTGCTGCAGGTTTTTAAATAAGAGTAAAAAGTTTAGCCTTTGGAGAGAAATAAAAGCGTCATGAGGAATGAAGTAACCGGTGACATGCTGATGTGGATGATTACTGACCCAAACTCTGCGAACGTCTTTAAATCCCTAAATGGTGACGAAGCGCCTCACGGTGAAGTTTCATCTATGGCGTTTATACGATCCAACCCTGTAGACGAGTGTACGACTCAAACACTAGGGATCTGACTCACACACACTTCTGACTTGCGTGTAAAGAAAAATAATAATTATTATTATTCACTTATGAAACATATTCTGACATAAAATTGAAAAATCCTCAAAAAGACAGTTTTGAGTTGTGCAACTGCAGCCTGCAGAAAAGTGTGTGTGTGTGTGTGTGTGTGTGTGTGTGTGTGTGTGTGAAAGAGAGAAAGAGGGAGAGAGAGATGGAGGATGGGAAACCACACGTCATGTCATTTGCGACTTCCTGTCAAGCACTTTGCATACTCCGAATAGCATCAAGTGCAAACTTCACTCACACAAACACACACACACACACACACACACACACACACACACACACTTCATCTCGCTCTTTCACTTCTCACATCACACTGCTGTTTTTTTGTTAATTTATTAAAAACATCTTTATTACATTTGGGGATTAAACCACAGTTAAGAAGTAAAGAAATTAAAGCTGAGGAGAGAAACTGCAAACAGAGAGAGAGAGAGAGAGAGAGAGACAGAGAGAGACAGAGAGAGAGAGAGAGAGAGAGAGAGAGAGAGAGAGAGAGAGAGAGAGAGAGAGAGAGAGAGAGAGAGACAGAGAGACAGAGAGAGAGAGAGACAGAGAGACAGAGAGAGAGAGAGAGAGAGACAGAGAGAGAGACAGAGAGAGAGAGAGAGAGAGAGAGAGGGGGAACTGATTTCATCTGAAAGAGAAGAAAGTGCCAGTGTGGATTTTCCTGTTTCCAGTCTGTGTTAGTGTTTATGTGGATGTATGCGAACACTGTAACTGTTAATGCAACACTGCAGGTGTTAAAATACTCGATATTTTAATACTCTTGACTTCATGTTTAACAGAATCAGAAGGTGTTGATTAATTCTCTATAACAGCAGCTCTGACAGTAGTGCAGGTTTATATTAATGCGCTCGCTCTAATACATTAGCGTTTCCATAGTAACAGCTCATACATACACAGGGACTCGTACAGCAGAAGCTCCACATAAACCGGTTAAAAGAGATCATTGATATTCTGAGATCTTCTTAAAGTAAGGAGGTGTTTATTAAACATTTATGGAAGGAGTCTCCAGTGTCAGCGCTTTGGAAGAGGCCTGAGGACACCTTCAGGACAGAGGAGTTTGCGCACTGCAGTTGCTCGGTGACGTGACTAGCTGCGTTATTAACTTCAAGAGAAGAGACAGAGGCTGGCGAGGGAACGAGTGTTTATAGCTGCTATAACGTAAGTGACAGCAGGAACTAACTTGTGCTGTGAATATTAAATGTAACTATAAACGGATAAACACTATGATGTGTCGTTCTTTAAATAAATGGGAAAACTGCAATCGTTGGCAACTCGCTGTGGCATAAGAGGAATAAAACACTCGTGGACATGCTGTTATAATCAACTTCAGGGTGATAACAGCAACTCCGCTCCATGCCATGCCGTATCACAGCACCCTGGCGTTGATTATTTTCCTATAACAGCATGACCCATCATGCGTTATTTCTTACAGACTCTAATTAGCTTTTAGAGTAAACCTTTAAAATTACACTACACACACATTTCTAGATAAAACACACACTACAGATAAACTCTATATAATGACTCCACCCTGGCGACGAGGAGGAGTTCAGTTCAGTGCCTTATTTCTGAGGGTTTATTCTGTAGATGAGGATTTAGGACGAACATTAGCTTAAAAAGTGAATGATGATTATGTTTTTATATCATCTTGAGATAATATAATCAGCAGACTGTAACGCTGCGTTTTGTATTTACTGCCAACATTTTCTGAACAGGAAGAGAAGATGAATATCTTCTCACACACCGTGACTACGTTACTGTCGTTTTAACTATAAATGTCATTTATGTCTCAACCTCAGGTGGTATAGACCCTATTTTTATTCCATATCGTAATTTTGTTCCACTGTTGCACAAATACCTCCCACAAGTCTCCACAGTCTCTTATAGAGCATTATGACTGTAACCGCTTTTTAACGTTGCTCTGCTTACTGTATTTGTTATTATTTCCCTTTTAGAAGTCTACTGCAGTATCATGAGAATATGCAAACTAATAAACATGGAAGCTGGCACATTGCTCAATCAGATTCAGATCTGGGGAATTTAGGGGCCAAGTCAACACCTTGAACTCTTTGTCATGTTCCTCGAACCGTTCCTGAACAGGTTCTGCAGTGAGGCAGGGAGCATCATCCTGCTGAAAGAGGCCACTGCCATTAGGGAACACCGTTGCCATGAAGGGGTGTAACTCGGTCTGCAGCAATGTGTAGGCAGGTGGTACGTGTCACAGTAACATCCACATGAAGGCCAGGACCCGAGGTTTCCCAGCAGAACATTGCCCTGACCATCACACTGCCTCCTCCAGCTCGCCTTCTTCACATAGTGCATCCTGGTGCCATCTCTTCCACAGGTAAGCGACGCACTCGCACCCGGCCGCCCACATGATGTAAAACAAAACGTGATTCATCAGACCAGGCCTCCTTCTTCCACTGCTCCATGGTCCAGTTCTGATGCTCACGTGTACATTGTAGGAGCTTTCGGAGGTGGACAGCGTCAGCATGGACACTCTGACTGATCTGTGAGCCTTGGACACCCATGACCTTGTCGCTGGTTCACTGGTTGTCCTTCCTTGGACCGCTTTTGGTAGGTACTGACCCCCGCACACCGGGAACACCCCACAACACCTGCTGTTTCGGAGCTGCTCTGACCCAGTCGTCTAGACATCATATATAGACATTGTGAAGTCTTGGCAGTATGAGCATACTTCAACATATTTTAATGATTCACTGTATAAACACACCCATTAACATTTGCACTGACTAAAGGAGAACTTTTCTATAAATTGACGTAAACTTGTCTGACATCATCACTGTTATTATCGTCACCATGGAGCGCTGTGATTTACTAATATTGTAGCCCCGCCCCTTTCACCCTCGGGCTCCATTTATGGCAATTAAACAGTAAGTACTAACATAATTCTTAAAAAAGTTGCACATGAGATCGTGTCACTTCCGGTTTGCTGCCGCGCGCCGTATTTGGAGCACGAGCGCGTGCTGGCTGATGCGCGCTCCCGCACTTTGCAGTTGTTCGCTTCTCACGCGCGCGCGGGCGGAGAGTGGCAGAGCAGGGTAAACGATTACTCTTTCTATCTCTTTAAGTTTCTTTTATTTTCTGCGTGAGGAATAATCAGATGAGTTGTGTGGAGTAAAGCAGGATTTAGTCTGCAGCTGGGCCAGTTCTCCAGGTGCTCTTTCTCCTCTCAGCTTTTTGCAGTCATGCATTTTTTGCAGTTATATCCGGAATGAGATGCACGCGCTGTATTTTCATCTCGTTAATGTGAAGTCGAAAGAGAAATTTAAGAAAAGGATTTATTCTTTAAACGCAAAGCTGTTCACTTCAAAGTGAAACTGTTGCTCAGCATGTGCATAGTCCTGTTTTATTAGCAACATCCTGTTTAATCTGCGCTTAATGTGAGCTGACTTGTGAAATGGGAAGATAGGATTTATTTTTCTGACTTTATGGGTTATGAGTTTGTGTACATTGTGCATGCTGTTGTGTTCTGCAGCTACAAAACTGCACACAGGTTTCACTTATAAACACATGAGCGAATAATCATTAAACAATAAACAATCAAATTCCTTAAGAGTGAAAAATGTAACTGTGTGGTACAGGATACAGTGTTGCATTCTGATGATATAATGGTAGTATATTGTGGAGTATAGTGGAGGGATGTTGTGTATTGTATAGTTCAGTGGTGGTATTTTGGTGGTATATTGTTTAGTACATTGAACAGTAAAGTGGTGGTGTGTATTATAACAATGTATAGTATAGTGGTGATATATTCTATAGCATGACATTGGTGTGTTGTATAGTAGAGCTGTGATATATTGTATAGTATATTGTATAGTGGTGGTATAATATGAGGTATAATATGATGTATTGTATAGTGGTTGTATTGTATAGTGGTTGTATAGTATGATGTATAGTGGTTGTGTAGTGTGATGTATAGTGGTTGTATAGTGTGATGTATAGTGGTTGTGTAGTGTGATGTATAGTGGTTGTGTAGTGTGATGTATAGTGGTTGTGTAGTGTGATGTATAGTGGTTGT
>JAKKZJ010000013.1:23335921-23351828 GCA_033441845.1 Pangasius mekongensis
GTGGTTGTGTAGTGTGATGTATAGTGGTTGTGTAGTGTGATGTATAGTGGTTGTGTAGTGTGATGTATAGTGGTTGTGTAGTGTGATGTATAGTGGTTGTGTAGTGTGATGTATAGTGGTTGTGTAGTGTGATGTATAGTGGTTGTGTAGTGTGATGTATAGTGGTTGTGTAGTGTGATGTATGGTATAGTGGCTCTATGATGATGAATGATTTTCAGTAAGCGTTTGAGCAGTAAATGTGGGTGTGTGCTGAATGGCTGTAACATCACCAATGAGCCAATCAGAGGCGATTAAAGGCCAAGGTCGAGTGGTAGTAATGAAATCTCTCTTAACAGCACTACACAATTTTAAACACTTTCACTAATCCACTGAGCTGTAACACTGTTTTCCACATTCCACCAGAGCACTCTTTCCATTTCCACGTTTCAGCTCTAATTCCCTGACATCTGACTTTCTCAAATGTTTCGTTCCATCTTTCTGAACGTAAACAAACGGCGAATATGAACAGATTATAAAAACATCCAGCGCTCGAAGTCCAAACTTCTGAGTCACTAAGAATAAAAAAACTCCTGCTTTAATATAAACCTCGTCTATAGTGCTAGCTACACAAACTATTATTGTTTAAATGTTCTTCTCGTAAGCAGCATTAAACTTAAAAAGAACGTCTGTAGGAACCGTAAACGTATTAATCTGTCATTTTTAATCCTCCGTTCACATTTACTACAGAGCACTCGACATGTGACCAGATACGTTTTACCTTATAATTACGCTTATACCACAGCGCGGCCGAATGCTCGAATCTGATTGGTCAGGAGGTGTGCATTATTTCTGTATAACAGCACAGGTAGTTCCGGCTGTAACATGAACAACAGGTTTATATTAACGTGCTTATTTTAATATGTTATTGTTTCTATAGTAACAGCTCATTCACAGGGACGTGTACAGCAGACGCTCCACAAGCAGATCAAAATGCGTTGCTTAACAGAGTAAAGATTATAATGGTGATGCGGTGACATTTTTTTGTTAGGAGAGATTTATTTAACATTTATAGAGAGAGAGGGAGAGAGAGAGAGAGAGAGAGAGAGAGAGAACGACTGTTTATCACAGCTATAATGTAGGTGGGAACAGGAACTAACTTGTCTTCTGGACGTTACACAACATTAAATCTAACTATAAATCTTTAAAGTGTGTGACATGTCGTTCATTATTAAATGAATAATTGTAATTGTTGTTAAAGTGCTGTGGTGTAAGCGGAATAACACACTCCAGATCGTGCTGTTTTACGACACTAATGCACTTCGGGTGTAATTGTAGCTCTGCTAGCATGTTGTGCCGCACCACACCCCACACACACACACACACACACACACACACACACACACACACACACACACACACGGGTCATTTTCATATAACAGCAGTCTGTCATGTATTATTCCTTACACAGCGTCAGCTCTGACAGTAGTAATAAATAATGAACATAATATCAATGCGCTTGTTGTAATACATTATCGTTTCTATAGTAACAGCTCATTCACAGGGACGTGTACAGCGGACACGCCACATAAACGGATTAAAAAAAAAAGTGTAATCTTTGAGGAGATGTTTATGTAATATTTATGGAAGGAGTCTCCAGTGTCAGCGCTGTGTATCAGTCAGAGGTGAAGCTGTGACTAAGTTTTCTGACGTCTTCAGGACAGAGGAGTTTCTCGCTAACACGACAAGCTGCGCTTTTTGTCTTATTAATTAACTTCGAGAGAGAAAAAGGAAAGGCGGGTTCCACAACGTAACTATAAACAGATAAAAGACGTGTCGTCATTTAATAAATTAAGCATTTTAATTGTTGGTAAATTGCTGTGGTGTGAGAGGAATGAAACGCTTTGTGTCTTTGTGTCCTGCTGTGTGATTGTAAAATTGTAAAATCGGTCTATGATTAAGAATTGCTTAAAAGTTTACAAATAATAATATCATGCTGTTATATCACCATCACTAATGTTCACCCATTTAAAAAGTAATCCATCTGATTTTACTGAACTATGGTTATGTCAGTTTTTTTTCGTGGTAAAAGACCAAACCAACCCTCGCTGCCGTCATTAAACCCTGACACACAGGAGCTTCCAGTAATACATCATCATTATCTATGAAATCCATGAGGAAGTTTCGGCAAACGTTAAAGAGATAGAGAAACTGTTTATAGCCAAGAGTTTGAGCAGAGGCAGAGGAAGTAAATGTTGCAGGCAAACATTATTAAACCAGACAAATATTTACAATGTGAGCAGCAAGAACACACCATTAAACCCTTACACTCTTCCTTTAACATTCAGGGTTTGTGGTGGAATTCAGATCAGTATAATCGTCATTTTGTTTTCATCTCATTATTCCATCCACAAAACTGCAACAGAAGAGAGCAAGAAGAAAAAACTAAACTAAACTAAACAAAACAACAAGAAAACACAGAAAGGAAAAAATGACAGTGAGGACAAGAACAGAGAAAGAGCACCCTGTGACGGTGGTGAGAATAATTAACACCTTATACTGACGTGTATATAAAGATATAGAATGAAGAGGAGTTAGCTGTGAAGGTTTTATAGAAAATGTGACCAGGTGTCATTTATTGTTCTTGTAAATGATTCAGGTTCTGAACGCAAGCTAATAGTGAAAGTGTGGAGTGACTGCTGTGAGGAATCTGGAAGCACCAACACGTCCTGGGACTTTAAGGGTTAAATGAGTTTCGGATGTTCACGTCAGAGACGCAGAACATAAATGAAGGTTGTAAAAGACTCACTGTGTGTGTGAGGAATCGCTTGTAATTGAATCAGCGATTCTTCCTCTGCTTCCTTCCTGCGGATCAGACGGGGGGATGATCTTCATCACACGCGGCTCTCGGGGAACACGGAACGCACTTCAGTTCGTATTTTACATGTTTAGGTCATGTGTTTCCTGTGAGATAAGCTCGTCTCTCAGCTCAGATATCAACACGTGAGTAGAGGGGAATTTCACTTAGGCACAATATCCATGATGAACTCACGCTTCACTCAGCAGCAACACTCTTACAAAATCTAGAACGCTTACAGGTTCCACGTAGAAGCCTACAACAGGGTGTTTGGAAGCTAAGAACCTTTACTTGAAGGACCTGCTATTTGTGAGAAGGTACCAAGTACCAAGAGGAACCTCCTGACTGGTTCTGGGTACTAAGAAGAAAATAGTGAGCAATAATTTGGATACTTAGGGTTCTTCAAGGGTTCTTCAAGGGTTCATTTGGTTCTTAAATTACAAAAAAGGTTCCACACTGAATCCTTTCTGAGAGTGGAGCACTCTGCTGTAGGGTTCTACATAGAACATTTGAGGAGAGAGGGAGAAAATGGACAACCAAAGAGTGGAGACTTTTAGAAAAGTGGATCTTCAAGTGTTCTTTAAGGGTTAATTAAGGGTTCATAACTTCTGGAACCCTTTCTAATAGGAAGCACTCTGTTTTAGGGTCCTGCATAGAACCTTTAATGGTTCTCCCAGAAGGACAGGTAACCCTTAAGGGTTTTAAATTTCTTTAAGAGTATTCTTCCATGATTCCTCAAGGGCTAATTATGGGTTTTAATCTTCTTACAAAAAACTCTACTACAGAACCCGTTCTGATAGGAAGCACTCTGTTATAGGGTTCCTAATGGTTCTTAAAGGGTTCTTAATGGTTCTTAATGATTCCCACCGGATGTACAACCAAAGAACACTTAAGGGTTCTACACTTTTACAAAAAGGGTTCTTTAAGTGTTCAGTGGATAATTAAAGCGTCGTGGCTTCTAAATGGTTCTCCGTTAAATCCTTCCTGATAGGAAAACACTCAAAGGCTGTAAATAGAACTTTTAAGGGTTCCCCAAGATGGACAAGCAAAGAACCCTTAAAGAACCACTTTTACAAATTGGATCTTTAAAGGTTCTTTAAGGCTTTGGTGGATAATTAAACAGGTTCTACTTGGAAAGGGGAATATTCTGTTATAGAGTTCTTCATGAAACACTTAATGGCTTCCCCAGAGGACCACTACAGAACCGTTAGAACCGTTAAGGGTGTAGGCTCCTGAGGTTCTCTTCAGGGTAACTTAAGGAGGTTTTTAAAATAGCAGGTTAAGTGAAAGTTAAACATGACGTGTGTTTATAATGACGTTCTCTTCTACTCTCTGTGCTGCAGGTGGATTAATAATGTTCTGTAGGATCCACTGACTCCAGATCACTTCATCAGCAGAACAAGTGTAAGACACCATCACTCGTTCATCCCCTCGTTCACTCGTTCATCCCCTCGTTCACACGTTCATCCCCTCGTTCACTCGTTCATCCCCTCGTTCACACGTTCATCCACTCGTTCACACGTTCATTCCCTCGTTCACACATTCATCCACTCGTTCACCCCCTTTCACTCGTTCATCCCCTCGTTCACACGTTCATCCCCTCGTTCACACGTTCATTCCCTCGTTCACACGTTTGTCCCCTCGTTCACACGTTCATCCACTCGTTCACACGTTCATCCACTCGTTCACACGTTCGTCCCCTCGTTCACACGTTCATCCACTCGTTCACACGTTCATTCCCTCGTTCACACGTTCATTCCCTCGTTCACACGTTCATCCCCTCGTTCACACGTTCATCCCCTTTCACACATTCATCCTCGTTCACACATTCATCCCCTCGTTCACACATTCATCCCCTCGTTCACACGTTCATCCCCTCGTTCACACGTTCATCCCCTCGTTCACACGTTCATATGATCATAACGCTGATGTGCAGCTACTCTCAGAGCTGCTGTTCTGGAAAATGAGTCAACAGCTTCTGACCAATCAGAGTCCAGTGTGGTATGAGAAGGGGTTCAGCTCAGTGTGTGTTCAGAGCAGATAAAACACTGATTATTAAATATTTCAACACGTGATTGTTGATTTATGTTTAAATTCATGGTTTATCTCAATCTCAGGGTGACATTTGACTAGTGTTCATGTGTGAATGTCAGATTAACCACAGCTGCATGTTCTCTCCAGCAGGTGTGTGTGAGAGACCCGGGGCTGAGTTAACTTCCTCTTTGCCTTCTCTCGTGACGGATCTTCCCTCGCTCCCTCGTCCCCTCGCTCCCTCGCTCCCTCGTCCCCTCGCTCCCTCGCTCCCTCGTCCCCTCGCCTTGTGGCCATGGAGGCACGAGGAAAATTTGATTTCAACGCCACGGCGGAGGACGAGCTCAGCTTTCGCAAAGGAGACACCCTGAAGGTATAGAAACTGCACAGGAGCCTGTCTCTGTGAAAGAACCCTTAAAAGCTTTATGTAGAACCCTATAACAGTTCCTCAGAGAGGAACCCTTAATTATCCAAATAACACTTAAATAAACTTAAAGAACCCTTTTTAATGCAATATTCTAAACCCTGATGAAAGGTTGAGCTCATGTCTAGATGTGAAGGTGTAATTAAGAAAATCTGAAACACTTGAGAGTTCTGCGGTTGTCCCTCTAGGGGAACACTTCTAGGTTCTATATATAACCTTTCTATCTAAAGAGTCTATGCTAACAGAAGTTTTCCTTTAGGAGGCTGAGAACCCTTAATTATTTCATTTAAAGAAAAAACCTCGAACAACCATTTTTCTAGGCATAGTTCAGGCACCAATAAGCTAAATGTCAGGTTCTAGGTATTAAGAAGAAAATAATGAGCAATAATTTGGAGTTTGTGCAGCACGCTTATCCTGGGAATACACACTCTTAGGTGTGTAGGGGGTTCCTCAAGGGAAACTCTCTGTTGACAGTTCTACGTAGAACCTTTAAGGGTTCCCCCAGAGGGAAAACTGAAGAACTTTGAAGTGTGTGTGTGTGTGTGTGTGTGTGTAACCCTGCATCTGTGTGCAGATCCTCAGCACTCAGGATGACTGGTTAAAAGCAGAAATGCACGGACACGAAGGATTCGTCCCTAAAAACTACGTGGACAGGCAGATACCCAGGTGAGTTCCTGTACATGCACATCAGAACTTTTTTCAAACTTTTTGCAGATATGATGAATTTTCAGACATTTTATGAGGTCACAGCAACCATACCGGCGTACACTGACTGTCCGAACTCGCTGCCGCTCAGTGGTGAGGGTCTTTACAGCAGCCGTCTTCCTGTTAAGATCACGTCCTATGGCATGGTTTTCTTATTACAACGCAGCAAAGCACAAATCTGATTCTGATTCACTGAAATCCCCCTGAATTATTCAGAATCTGGTGAATAATTAATTTTTTTTAATTATGCACTAATATTTTGCGTAATGTTGTAGAAACAAAGCGTCCTGAGGGATCTGTTCTGTTGAATTAAAGAAGCGTTATAACAGACCAGTTGTTACAGGACGTGACTCTTGCGTGTGTTTGGTTGCTGGTGAGTCACTGCAGTGTGTTAGTGTTCTGACGTTCCGCTTTATTGTTCGTGGTGTTTGTGTACAGCTGGTTCCAGGAGAACGCCAGCCGCAGCGCTGCAGAGGAAACTCTCATGTCCCGGGAGGTCGGAGGGTTCCTGATCCGCGGCAGTCAGAGCTCGCCTGGAGACTTCTCCATCTCCGTCAGGTCCGAGCCAGAACTCACACACACACACACATTCTAGGCTGCTTTACTCAACAACTACACCATCAACGCCACACGATACCCTCGCTGAGAAAAACGGGTTCCTCGAGGGTTCTTCGGTTGCGTGATGGGTTCTACATTTTAAAAGCATTTTATTAAGAATCTATTCAGAAATCTAGCGTACACAGGAAACACATTTGCAGAACATCAGCAAGGAGAACAGCACAGATGCTTTCAGTACTTCTATTTTTGTCTTCCTTCCTTCCTTTCTCTCTCAGTCCTCTGATATACGGTGCTACATAGAACCTTTAACGATCCCCCCACAGGGACAAACTGAAGGCTTTAGCTGCTAGACGGAACCCTGTTCTCCTTATCAGCGAGAGCTGAGTCGAGACTTCTCTACTGAATTTAACATCTTCAGCTTCTTTATTCTCCTGAGCATTCGGTTTGTTTTCAAACCTCATAAGCTTATGAATTAGAACTCAGGTAGAATAATCATTTGCTTAAATTACGACATGCATAAATAACTGCACCCTTTACAAGTGAACCATTAGATCTAAAATTAAAGGAAGAATTGTATTCTACAGAAAATGAACACAAACAAATCTCCATTTAGGTGAAGCAGCGAGATAATTCTGTAAAACTCGCATAGTAAATAATCTCTCTCTCTCTCTGTCTCTCTCTCTCTCTCTCTCTCTCTCTCTCTCTCAGTCTGTCTCCCTCTCTCTCTCTCTCCCTCTCTCTGCCACTTACTGCCTCTCTCTCTCTCTCTCTCCCTCTCTCTCTCTCTCTCTCACTCTGTCTCCCTCTCTCTCTCTCTCTCACTCTGTCTCCCTCTCTCTCTCTCTCACTCTGTCTCCCTCTCTCTCTCTCTCTCCCTCTCTCTGCCACTTACTCCCTCTCTCCCTCTCTCTCTCTCTCTGTCACTCACTCCCTCTCTCTCTCTCTCTGTCTCTCTCACTCCATCTCTCTCTCTGTCTCTATCTGTCTCTCTCTCTCTGTCTCTCTCTCTCTCTGTCTCTCACTCCCTCTCTCTCTCTCTGTCTCTCTCTGTCTCTCCCATTCTCTCTCTCTGTCTCTCTCTCTGTCTCTCTCACTCACTCTGTCTCTCTCACTCCCTCTCTCTCTCTGTCTCTCTCACTCTCCCTCTCTCTCTGTCTTTCTCTCTCTCTCTCTTTGTGGTTTTAATTTGTTTAGCCCCCAAAATTCACCTGAAGTCTCTGAGCGTAATGTATCATCGCCCACATGAATATCTTCTCCGTATCAACTCACAAACAGACCCAGTTGTGGTCACAGTTGTGTGATTTATCTTCTGACAAATCATCTACATCTGTAAACTCCCTCCGGTGTTTCACAGATGTTCCCTCTGGTGTCGATAAAGAGTAAAATACTGTACATAACTGTGTATGACATGTTATAACTCTTAATAACAGAATCAGAAAGCAGATTTAAACTCGTATCCAGCGAAATGATTTGGATTTGCTTTGCTCAGCATTAATCCAATATCTACAACACACATCGCTATAGGCCACAAACACCGCTTTACATTCACGGCTCATCCTTTGGAAAATGTTCTTGTCTAATAACGGTGTGACGAGCTGAACGTACAGAGACACAGAACTCAGTGTGCGTCTGTGCTACGAGGAATCGGTAAATACAAATGATAAACCCGAACGACGCCGTGAACATGCAGTACGCCGTGCAGCAGGACAGAGACGTATGACTGGTCCTGTGGAATAAATGCAGCCTTTAGCGCTTTGTGGAGAGAACAGTGGCACTGAGACCCTCCTCAGGGGCCGAGACTCCACACTGAATACAAAAATAACTTGGGAAAAACTAATCAGATTTGATGCTCTGTTGTAACATGTTAATAAAAACTAAAAAAAAGTTGATGCAATTTTGTTTACTTTCATTTTTTCAGTGTGTGTGGAGTCGCTTGATTTATGAATGTGAGAGAAATCACAATCTCCTCTTTGTTTTTTTTATGATTATTGCTCTAAATATGAAGAATTCTGAAATAAGAGCCGCATTTGAACACGGCACATTTAAACGAGGAGTGTATGTGATATTTGAGTCTTTTTCTGCAAATCCTGACACGCTGCACTAATGTAGGAGTTTAGGAATAAGTACAGTTTCCCAAACATGACGTAAGTGTTACACAATTGTTTAACACTTATGTTACTGACATAATAAAATGTTCAAATGCTACAGTAATCTGGAATAAAACATGTATAGTGTTCAAGGCTTGAGGTCATGGAAAAGTCATAATTTTTGGGTACAGTTTGGGTCATTTGCCCAAAAACCCGACCTTGACAGACGTGTAATGATCGGACTGTAATGTGGTTGTGCACCAGCAGAGGGCGCAGCTGTGAGTAATTACAGTACACCATGCTAATGTTAAGGAGAATACAGTGTGTGTGATCATGTCTGTATGTTCTAAGCGTGTGTACACTCTTGATTATTAATTATCTTCTCATGTCCCTTTCTGCTTTCAGACACGAGTTTGACGTGCAACATTTTAAGGTGATGAAGGACAATAGAGGTCATTATTACCTGTGGAGCGAGAAGTTCACGTCCCTCAACAAGCTGGTGGAATTTTACAGAACATCATCCATCTCCAAACAGAGGGAGATCTTCCTGAGAGACGGGAGCCGAGAGGAACCGAGAGACCCGGCACCTCATCCTGTAAGCTCACACACACACACACACACGCACACACACACGCACACACACGCACACACACACGCACACACACACACACACACACGCACACACACACACACGCACGCACACACGCGCACACGCGCACACACGCGCGCACACGCACACGCACACACACGCACGCACACACGCGCACACACGCACACACGCACACACACGCGCACACACGCGCGCACACGCACACACACACACACCTCTGTTTAACAATTAAATCCATTAAAAACGTCGGTCTCACATTTAACTTTTTCTTAACCTTATTCTTTCTTTCTTTCTTTCTTTCTTTTTTCTTTCTTTCTTTCTTTCTTTCTATCTA
This sequence comes from Pangasius mekongensis, assembly GCA_033441845.1. NCBI lineage: Eukaryota > Metazoa > Chordata > Actinopteri > Siluriformes > Pangasiidae > Pangasius > Pangasius mekongensis. The sequence goes on from JAKKZJ010000013.1 coordinate 23,345,504, forward strand.
TTTCCTTTTCTTTCTCTCACTGTCAGTTGATGAAGTGATACAGAGTCCTTGCAAATGTTCACAGAACAGCATCATGAATATTAATTAATCTGAGCAGTGATGTCATTAACTTCAGATTCAGTCTGATTCAGTGATTATTATTATTATTATTGTTATTATTATTATTATTATTATTATTATTATTATTTTAGGTAAAGAGAGGCAATCCTGATGACCGACCCCAACCCTCTGCTTCAACACACCGCAGACCAACAGAGCAAACTCACACTCAACAGGTAAATCACACACACACACACACACACACACACACACACACACACACACACAGCAGTGAAATAATGTGTTAATGTTGTAAAATTGTGTTTATCATCAGAATAAGCGAGGAAGTCTGGAGGAGAGAGCTCACCCCATGGGTCCTGCAGGGAGGAACAGTCCTGTTAGTACTCTTCCAACATCCAGACGTGCTTCTGAAGTCACACCTGCACCGGTACACACACACGCACGCACACACACACACACACACACACACACACACACACACACACACACATTTCATATTACATTACTACTTCTTATATTAAATCTTCTGAATGTCTGTATCCGTGTGTGTGTGTGTGTGTGTGTGTGTGTGTGTGTGTTATGACAGAGGTCGGCCGTACAGGTGAAGGCTCTGTATGACTTCACGGCAGAGGAGGAAGACGAGTTGGGCTTCAACACCGGTGACATCATTGAGGTTCTGGATCGCTCCGATGCGTCGTGGTGGAGAGGATGCCTGCGCGGGAACGTCGGACTTTTCCCTGCTAACTACACGGCTCAGATATAAACCCCCCGGAGAACCGGTTCTTCTGCGGTGCTTTTCACTTTAAGTCGGATCTTTTACTTTCATCTCTGATCACGAGGACGAGGACAGGATAAAGACGTTAATCGGATTAATTACGCGATTATGATTAGTGCGAGGTACGATTCCGTCTCAGCCGAGACCCGGCACACGGACGGGAATGCATTCCTATTCTCCTGCTTTTCCACTGAGTAACGTACATCACTGCTCCTCAATCCCGCTCCTGATTAAACGCCAGGTTTACATTTAATATTCAGTTTATTATAACTGACATCAGAGCCGTGATTAATCCTTTCATCAGGCAGCCTATAAATACACCTTCCCCCTGAAGCTTGTAAAACAGATTATTTTGTTGTTTTGTTTTTTTGCAGTAGACGATATAACTGACCCTAAACCTTCCCCTTATTGTTGTATTTTATAAAATAAACCTGAATATGGTCTTTACTGTAATCTATTAAATAGACCATTCATCATCATTATTATTATTATTATTATTATTGCTACAGACTTTAATGTAGACCATCTTTAAAATATTTAAATATTATTATTAATATATAAAAATATTAACATATTATTATATAATACATTAATATTATTATTATTAATAAAATATTGTTTTCTGAAGGTCAGTTTTTTGCTGTAGTCTGTGAAATAAAAGCATGAGAAATGAGTGAAATGAGTTTTTATTGTTATTATTATTATTATTATTATTTGGTTCTGTCATATTTCACAGGAGGAATCATTTCATGGTTTGGTTCTCTGCAGCAGTTTGTGTGTAATAACTGTGTAATAATTCAGCTTGCTGTTGCTGAACTCTGAACTAAACTTATCCAAACTTTTTTTTTTACTTCCTCTGAACATCCTGGAGTCGGTTCAAGACTTCCAGTGACGTCAGAGGTGAGTTATATAACGGACACCAGGTGCTGTAGCTCCGCCCCCCCCACACACCGCTCTAATACTCCCGGAAGTCACCTAAGTTGCCAGGGATACAGTGAGCGGCAGGTAGCGGAAGGTGCGCGGGGCAGAAGTGCACGGTGTCATGGCGGAATCGCAGCTCATCTGCATGGATGAAGAACACGTTAACGTGAAAATTTCCGAATCCAAACCGGAGTTTTATTACAGCGAGGAGCAGCGCGCGGCGCTCGAGCATCTCCTCCGGAACGGGGACGGCGCGTTCAAGCTGCGGCTCCGCGAGGACAACATCAAAGACTTCCTCTCGGCGCGCGAGGTGAAATGGATCCGCGAGACGTTCCGGGAATACGACGATCCCGATCCCGACCCCGATCCCGACGACGATGTCCGCTCGGAGCCGCGCGCGCCGCGTTCCCCCCGGGGCTCGGACTCGGGAGTTCACTCCACCTACTGGCCCACAGTGTCGGACACCGAGGCACCGGCGCTCGAGCTCGGCTGGCCCACCGGCGGCTTCTACCGGGGAGTCACGCGCGTGTCGGTTTACACACATCCACCCAAAGAGAGCAGTCCTCACATCAAAGAGGTGGTGAGGAGACTCATCCAGGAGGCGCACAAGGTAAAGAACATGAACCACAGCAGTGCTGAGGGGCAGAAGAACCTCCTCTCCTCAGGTTCTTCTCTTCCACACACCAAGCTCTCCTCTCCTCTCCTCTCCTCTCCTCTGGTTCTTCACTTCCACACACCAAGCTCTCCTCTCCTCTCCTCAGGTTCTTCACTTCTACACACCAAGCTCTCCTCTCCTCTCCTCTGGTTCTTCACTTCCACACACCAAGCTCTCCTCTCCTCTCCTCTCCTCAGGTTCTTCTCTTCCACACACCAAGCTCTCCTCTCCTCTCCTCTGGTTCTTCACTTCCACACACCAAGCTCTCCTCTCCTCTCCTCTCCTCTCCTCAGGTTCTTCTCTTCCACACACCAAGCTCTCCTCTCCTGATCTTTATGAGCAGACACACCAAAAGAGAGATAAAGTACATGCAGATGTCTGCTCTTTTTACATATTTAAAATTTTAGTTCCTGTCCCGGTTCCTCACACCTGTTCACACTCACACACACACACACACACATACTTCAACAAACTCAGCTGGACACGAGTGTGCAGTTTTATTCTCATAAAGTCAGAAGAAACGGTAAAACAGTAACACACACCTCCTCTAACCGTCTGATATTCACACACAGCCTGAGTCAGACGTTTACTCCTGTAAGATCAGACTGCTCTTCTCTCTCAGTCTACACAACAACGCACCTTTACACACCTGTTTCTGATACAGAAACACACAAAGATTTCACTTTCTATTCTTCTTTTAGGAATTTTATCCCACGCTTCCTCCGGAAAGTGTTTTTTAAATAAGTTGCTCCAGATGTTGTGTTTACGTCTTTGTTTTCCCCGCAACTCAAAAATCAACAAAACATGCAATTTGTCCGGGGGTGCACAAACTTTTGCATACAACTGTAGTTAGTAAAACTGTAGTTAGCTTTAAAAAAAAATAAATAAATAAATCTATGAAACCATAAAATATCGTTTTCTTTAGGTCAGTAAAAGGAGATTTTTCAGGTAAAGCGCAGGTAAAGCGCAGGTACAGCGCAGGTAAAGCGCAGCTAAAGCGCAGGTACAGCGCAGGTGAAGCGCAGGTACAGCGCAGGTAAAGCGCAGGTAAAGCGCAGGTAAAGCGCAGGTACAGCGCAGGTAAAGCGCAGCTAAAGCGCAGGTAAAGCGCAGCTAAAGCGCAGGTACAGCGCAGCTAAAGCGCAGGTGAAGCGCAGGTACAGCGCAGGTGAAGCGCAGGTACAGCGCAGGTGAAGCGCAGGTAAAGCACATGCTCAGCAGTACAGCAGCGTTTCTGGGTCACATGTTCACTGAGTTTATACGACGTCCAACACAACACTTGATGTTCTTGGCACAGTTTCAATAACAAAGGTGGAAGTTCATACAGAAAGTCACAAGACGCTGAGACGCTGAACACGAGTGTGTGGATTTTATTACAGGTTGCTGTTTTTCCCCAAACGACTTCCTGCCTGAAGACATGAATTTGCCTCGTTAAAGATCGGGCGCTAATAAAGTACACATATAAAGGAGGAACTGAAATGCAAACGGTAGAATAGTTTCACGTGTCGAGGATGAAATCACGCTGAGGATGTTTGAAAGAAAAGGAAACTGAAACATGAGCACGTTTAAAGTAAATATGTCACATGACCTCTGTCTCTTATTCCCACTCTGACCTTCACACACCCCTCCATCATCAGAACGAGTCCACGTTACAGGCAGGGCTTTCATAAATATGACAGAAATATAGTTTAGATCAGGATTATACACTCTGTCTGTACACAAACAAACAAACAAACAAATCCATATTATGTTTTGAACAACAAACTCTCACGCTGACGTGCTTTATAAGGGCTTGTAATGAATATTTATGTGGCTCCGCCCACCTGAATCAAGTTTCTGAGAAACACTGAATGTTCCATACATCATGCAATGCTACGTGAGATGAAGACGATATACTGAGTGTGATCCATTTTATACACATGTTGTATATAATAATAATAATAATAATAATAATAATAATAATAAATGCGGTGAGTGAGTCAGACATGTCAGCCGTCTGAGAGTCAGTGGAATAGTGATTAGAGCGATCTCCTGTACACTGGGGCCGGAAGAGACGAGCCATTTCAGACGGTGCTACTTCCTCACTTCACATTACGTCATCTGTCTCATCTTCATCGTGTTTCTGTGTTTCCTCAGTGACTGGCGTTAGGTGTGTATTTAGTGTTGAGTTTAATTTCGGTTAGATTTAAACCTCAAACATTAGTTTATTGTCCTCACCAGAGGGAAAAACAGAAGCTCCTGTACGCGAGCTCTCGGTTTACACTGAGTTCAGTCAGGCTCAGTGCGAGTGTACGACGTGTTCTCACCTGAATGACATTATATATTTTCACGTATTAATAAAATCAGAGTGATCATGTCACATGTTGAGACCTGGCCGCCGGGGGTGGAGGACGTTGAAATGTCACAGTGAGTGAATCAGCCAGGTGGGAAAATCCCTACGTCAGACGAGCTTCTGTTCCTCTTATCACTCAGCAGAACCTGTTCCAGGTCCTAGCTTCGGCTGCAACAGTAATCACATCCATTTATTCATCTCTTAATCAGTGTTTTCCTGAACAAACCGAACTAAGAGTTCACACGAGATTCACTAAACCTCACACATACTCGTGTGTATGAAGATAAACACCTCACAGAGTCGCGCAGTTACAGTGAGAACGTCACGATCAGAGTTTATATTCCACGGTTAAAAGATATTAATGTGATTAAAAAGCATCTTCCTCTGATTCAAGGTTTACACCTTTGAAGGAATGAAAGAGAAATGAATAATATGATACGACAAACTGTGATAAATAATAAAAATATCATCTCTTTAAGAAAACTCTGTATGGAATTCTAATATATCTGAACGTTTGACTCGGAATATTATTATTATTATTATTATTATTATTATTATTATTATTTTATCATGGTCTAATAATAGCGTCATCTAATTTCAAATCCTGGTCGAGAGTCTCGGACCCGACTGTGTAATAAAATCTGTGTAAAGTGATTAATCGACACTTTCGAAGTAATAATATTCCTAATAAGGTGATGACACGGCGTCAGTAAAGTTCTGTAAAGATTTCTACAGACGGATCGATGCGAGTTCGTTTGACTGCATTTTTCCTCTCAGCTCTTTATGGTTCCTCTCTCGGTTCCTCTATGGATGCTGCTCCTCCACGGCCCTGCTGAACCTGTACCAGTTTCTGTAATGAATCAGAGTTTGTTGATTCATTCAACATCATAATTATCCTCTGTATGAACACGTCGTGACATTATGCTTCAATTAAACAGTCACACCTCTCAAACACTCTCAAACAGCTACTTCCTGTTATAATCCCATCCCGTCAGTCACATGACCGGAGAAAAGAAAGAACCTGAGATATAGCCAGAGAGAAGTTCCTCGCCGCACGGTGTGTAGGACGATTCTGAGAGAGCGTTCATCCACCTGCTCGTCCACGCCATCTCACCGTCCGCCTGTCCAACACGTCCAACATCTCTTTAGCAGAGCGTGAACAGCTACAGGAACCTTTTGAGGAACCCCAGAAGTATTTCAGAGACTCAGAGATTCAGAGATGTTATTCAGGGACGTTTTAAGAATCTTTCCAAATTCTTTTCAGAAATTTTTCAGTGATTTAGACCCTTTTTTTTATAATGCTTAGAACCATGAGCATTTTGTAGGAACCCAGGAGCTTTTTCTGGGACTCAGGAACTTTTTCAGTGATTCTGGACATTTTAGGGACTCATCCACTTTCCAAGTAATTCCAGGTTCTTTTCAGAAGCTCAGAAACCTTTTCAGGAACTCCCTCAGTTAATTTTAAGAGACTTAGGACCATTTATACAGGAACTCAGAAAAAAAAAGAAAAAGCCCAGAAGCCTTTTCAGTGATAGAGGAACTTTTTTAAGAGCCCAGGAACCAGGTCCGAGTTTACTTCCTG
>JAKKZJ010000013.1:23357821-23377412 GCA_033441845.1 Pangasius mekongensis
CTCTCTCTCTCTCTCTCTCTCTCTCTCTCTCTCTCTCTCTGTCTCTCTCTCTCTCTCTCTCTCTCTCTCTCTCTGTCCCTCTCTCTCAATCTCTCTGTCTCACTTTTCCTTCTTTAGTCTCTGTTTCTTTTTTCATTTTTTCCCCCTGAACTCAAGTTCCCTTTTTGGCTCACAGTCTTTTCTCTGCAGCGGCTCCCTCTGTAAATACCAGGGGGCACGCCTCTGCGTGTGTGTGCGTGTGTTTAAACACACACTGCTCCATGACCAGCTTCTTGCTGGATGTTTGTTTAAGTGAGGAGTGTTTAAACCTCACCTTCTCTCTAAGTAATAAAAACACATCATACAGTCGAATGCAAAAGTCTGTGCACCCTCAGGACCAAGTAAAGATAACGGTTTGTAATCACAAGTCACACAAACGGTTAAATAAAGCTACACAGCATTTATGTTGGTGGGGGCACAAACTTTTTTCATCAACGTTAGCAAAATTATAAACCACACTTATTACTGAATACTGAAATATTCTCGTGCTATACGATATAAATGTATGTGATGATGTTTAGTTTCAGTGGAGCAACTTTAAAGAAATATATACATTTCCATACATTTCATAAATAATTATGAAAAAAAAATTAATATTTATTTATAGAAATTAAGGGAAAATTAAAAAAAAAAAGTATATCATGAAATTGTCACAGTCATGTGACTGATACCTTTTTTATTTTTATATCATTTTCAAACACATTTATGATATTTTAGTAAAAACTGTATATTATTATTAGTGATCTGTCAGGATTTTTCAGAGACCGTGTCACGGTAACGATTTCTCCCAGTGATTACGGGGAATGAAAGCTTTGAATCTGGTGAGCGTTGCAGTGACAGTGAGGGTAAACTCAGGGTTTGTGTGGTTTGTGTTTGTTTGGTCAGAACATGCGTGTGAGGATGGTGAGAGGATGCGGTCTGGCTCTGTCCTTCGGAAAGCTGCCGGGATCATTGTGCTCCAAGTACATGCTGGTGGACGGAGAGAAAGTGATGTTCGGCTCGTACAGGTCGGATTTCAAGTTTATGTATCACCTTCTTGTATATTTAAGATAGAACTAAGAATGCCAATAAGTTAAGTAGGCAAACCGACGATATGTTATTTATTGATTTGTTTGTTATTTATGTTGTGCCTTCATTCTATCAGTTATTTTTTTCCGTCTCCACCCACACAGCTTCACCTGGACCTCGTCTCGGATGAACCGGAACACCATCACCGTCATGTCCGGCCAAGTGGTCGACTTCTACGATAACGATTTCCGTGAGCTCTACGCCGTGTCCGACAAAGTGGACCTGTACCACGAGTTTCATATTCCCAAACCCCCCAAACACACGATACCCACCCCGCTCCTGAAAGCTCCGCCCACTGCCGCCCAGCCCGCTTTACCTGCATCCACCTCCCGCTTTCAGGTGTCTCTGGGAGAATCCAAACAGGCCAATCTGAAAGTTCCTGCTCACAAATATCACAATCCCAAATACGCCCTGGTGGTGGGAAACAGTTTAGGCCTCACTGGATCGCTGCAGGATCTGACCAGGCTCAGGGAAATCGCCAGAAACAGCTCAGAAAGCAACATGGAGAAGTTACTCCACACCAGTGGGGGCACTAAAGAGCCGTCAGACAAAGCGTCCCAGGAGGAGACGAGTGAAAGTAAAGAAGATGTAAATAAATCACCATTATTCGGTTCAAAAAAGCAGCGCAGCTCCTTCAGGCTGTTCCTCAAAGGAAGGTCACCCAATCAGAGTCCAGATTTAAAGACAGAGAATCATAATCACAACACCTCAGACATGAAAACAGCCAATCACAGCCAAGCAAAGCCTGCCAATCACGTCAAAGACTCACCAAAGCCTGTCAGTCACGTCAAAGACACATCAAAGCCTGTCAGTCACGTCAAAGGCTCACCAAAGCCTGTCAGTCACGTCAAAGACTCACCAAAGCCTGTCAGTCACGTCAAAGACACATCAAAGCCTATCAATCAGATCAAAGACACATCAAAGCCTGCCAATCAGATCAAAGACACGTCAAAGCCTGCCAATCAGATCAAAGACATATCAAAGCCTACCAATCAGATCAAAGACACATCAAAGCCTGCCAATCAAATAAAAGACTCACCAGAGCTGGCCAATCACACAAAGGAGTCGCAGAAGACGGCTAATCACGTGAAGGAGGTGCAGCCTGAGAACTCGCAGATCCCCAACGGCAAACACACACCACCCTCTCCGTTACGGGAAAACCCCGAGAGCGCGGTCATAGACGAGCTGGACGATTCGTTCGTGATCATAGAAAAACCAAACGTGATGAAATTTAAAAGCAAAAAAACCTCCAGACTGCCGCAGAGAAGCGTGTCCATGCAGGTCATCAGCACAGGAGCCGAGGAAGGTGCGATCCACTCTTCATCCTTAACACCACAAAACATAAAAATATCATCAGAATGGACACAATCAGAATTTTATCGTAGGTTATCGTTACATATTTGACTGGAAGGCTAAGCTGCCTAACTTAGCCTGTTAACGCTCCAGAATCCAAACCTTACGTTAACTATAAAGGCTGGACGATATGTCTGAGCTACATATGTACTGTAAATCATAAACATATTTCTGCAATACACAATATGCATCATGATATATAGTTTCACTAACAGCCTGCAATGAGATTTAAAAAAATACACCTTTAAATGAACTCAATGATATGTTTATGCTATGGCTACAAAAAGAAATGAACATTTAAAAGGAAAATAATCTGTAAAAATATGAACGTTTTACAGTTTGCAGTACAATTGAATACAGTAGAAAACATTAACATCAGATCAAGTGCTTCCAGAGTTTGAAATCTTTGTTTAAGAAACGATGATGATGTCTCACGATAAATGTATCGTGATAAATTATATCACGATATCGATGTCATCGTCCTGCTCTAATCAGCTTAATAACTCACCTGAGGCTCATCAAATAACCAGCGAATGTTTAAATACTAATTCAGGGTTCATGTTAAAAATGTCACCCCCTAGTGGCCTGGAGCTGTTTCTGGGCCTGAAGGCGGTTTATGAAAACGTCGCAGGAACTTTTACACATTTATTTACTCTAAAAGAAGCTCCACAGTTTAGTCTTGTGTCTCAAATAATCATTTTAATCTACAGAAATATAAACACCAAAGCCCACGAAATAGTTTTAAAGATCAGTGACCAAAATTCAGCATGTTTTAAACACAACCCAAGTGTGTGTGTGTGTGTGTGTGTGTGTGTGTGTGTGTGAGAGAGTAGCTGAGTTGTATTGCAGCTGTTGCATGCAGGATCAGCGTCAGTGAAACTTTTGATCATTTTTAATTTATCCAATAAATATAATGAACAACTTTACAGCTCAAGTCCACTTCATGAACGCTTTGCAGTGTAAAATGTCAAAGGTTGGTTTGTTTTCTACTTATTGCTGCTGAAGTGTTGTGTGGCCTTTAATACAAGTTTCTTTAAAAATGCAAAGCTATCATTATTAATAATAAGAAACCATTACAGATTCAAATCGCATTCGATTACAGAGTTATCACTGTGGTTTTCAGAATGCTGACTGGAATGAAATATTTGCATGTCTCGTCTGTGATAAAACTCTCATGGCGCTGAAGTTAACGTATTCTAACATCTCCATGTTACGCAGTGATACGATCACATTACTGGAATTTATGTACTGATTTATAGAAAACAACAATAATTATAAAAAGTGCGGCTTTATTTCTGGTTGTTCCTGTTATGATAATTGGTTTAATTTAGATCATCCTCATTCTTCTTTCTGTTATCTTTTCATTTTTACCTCTAATGAGCGCAGAGGAGATTAAAAACAACAGCAGCGACATTTTATAAGACTTTCCCAAAGTGACTGCAGGAGAAAATGACTAAACACGACTAAATGCATCAGACAAAAAGCTTCAGTTTTCCCCAGCACACCTGACACACAAAACAATCACCAAAATGGACAAACTGGACAAAAACTAGACAAAATGTCCACAGAAGCTTTAAGTGTGAACAGAGCTTTAATCTAATGTTCAGTGTATATTCCAGTTTCACTCCAGTTTCTCGTGTATGATTGTGAAGGGTTTGTGAATTGAGTGAAACAGGTTTCTCTGAGCTTTTCAGTGGAATAATGCAGCCTTTGTGTCTTTTCAGGCTCCAAAGGACAAAAACGCAGCCAGAAGAAGTCGTGCATTCAGTCCTGAGATCAGCGAACATTTAACACACTCACAGTAGAAGACAGAAACATTACGATGTGTAGAAATGGACAGAAATGCATAATGATGTAAATGTGATGTACAGTGAGAAATTGTGAAATATGTATCAGAGCAGGATTTTCAAGACTGACGATATTTTTATTTGTGTGTAAGACGAGAACGGTCGACTCATCCGAGACGACGCGTCACCTCTGAAATGTGAGATAGAAAAAAATGTCAAAAGTGTTTGAAGTCGATTGAGGAAGTCAGTGTCATTAGCGTGATGGTGTTTGTCATGTGACCACGTGAAGAACACGTCACCTCGTTTCATCACCTGGAGGAGAGTGGGAATGAAAAAGCTCAGTTTTAGTAGAAGCTGAGAATTGTTTGTTTTTTGATGAGCTATGAAACTCCATGAGACGTGTGTGTGTGTGTGTGTGTGTGTGTGTGTGTGTGTGTGTGTGTGTGTGTAGATGCACTGGATGGACTGCAGGACTGCAAGTAATGTACTTTTTTTTTTTTTTTTTTTTTTTTTTAAGAATGTACATATTTTTAGTGACTGCAATACAAAGGGCCTTTAGAGCTTCAATAAAGGTCACGCACTTGTGTTCTTTACAACACTTTAAATCCTTTAAATCAAAACATTTAAGCAGATCAATATTAAGAACTGAGAAGGAGTTGCTATTCTGAGTGCTGCTGTATGAACAGGTGTGTAGACAGTATTTGTCCTGACCTCAGTATGCGTCCTGTAGGTGCGCCTCGGTTTCAATCCCCACCTTTGTTTGACTACTGAATTGCCACTTAATGTCTGCAGCTCACACACACACGCAAATGACCTACTTACACAAACTCTGAACTTTCCTTCATTAAACTGTCAGAGATGAATATTTTTCACCTGTTTTTATCTACAAACCTCTGCACGGTTATCAGAGGTCACGTGATGTGTGACTTTCTTTAATGTTGCAAAGAAATGAAAGGCAGATGAGCAGCAGCTGGAGGTGTAGCGAGAGAGGAAGTGAAGGAACCCGAAGCTTCAGACCACAAACCCAGTTTCGGCTTTGCAGAGCAGATCCACAGAAGCGGTAAAAAAGCGTTTGACTCAGCAAAGAGCAGAGAGAACGAGTGCGATGCTGAAAAGGTCACCTCCACTTTACCGCAGGGGAAGTTCACATTCCAGAGGTTTCACTGTAATGAAAATTACATTAAATATGGTTTCTCTAACAAAGCATTAGGTCAGGTTCAGAAACACTGCACTGCTTATGTTTAAAATATAAGCCGTATTTTAAGTTTAAAATGTTAGTGATAAATTGTAAGTGCAATACGTTTAAGTTGTCTTTACCTCTACCTGGTCATTTTTCATTTTGTTCTCATTATTAATCCAGATTTCTATCATTTCAGACTGAAAGATAAGTAAATAAAACTACAATCCAATAAAACATAATAAAACACAGATATACGCAGTGTTCAGTCTTTGTGTTGATTAAGAATGATGTACATTAAAAGGTGCATTAGGCGAGATTCACCAACACTCATCACGATTAGGTCTGTAACGGTTAAACAGGTGGAACTGAATACGGTTTGAATAACTGTTTTTACAGCTTTCTGAGATGAGAAGAAGAAGAAGAAGAAGAAGAAGAAGAAGATGACAGTTTTCTGAGATGGAGTGAAGTCGATGTGGCTTTAAAAAGACCGACAGGAGGCCGACATGGTTTTCCAAACGGCTTTTCTCTGCAACATGATACACTTAAGCTGAGACCAGGGCTTAAACCCACACCACCCACCTGCTGATCACACACACCGACACACACCGACCACCTGCTGATCACACACCGACACACACCGACCACCTGCTGATCACACACCGACACACACCGACCACCTGCTGAACACACACTGGTCACCTCTTGATCACCTCCTGATCACACAGCAATCACATCAACATTCCTTCACACTCAGTCTTTATAGTCTCACATTAACAACCTGACAGAAAAGAAAAGAAAAGAAAAGAAATCCCTAAAAGAAGAGCTGAAACACTAACTACTCAATTAGGACAAAAAGAAAATGGCGCCCGCGAGTGTTGCCTTTTATGGCGTTTTGTGGGCGTGGCTAAATGTAAATCAGCTGTATGATTGCTGGTGAAGTTCAGAGAATAAAGTGCTCGAAATTCACTTATAAAATCTAATCAGCAATATGCTGGATAAATATTACACTGAAAAGCACAAACTGTATATTCAAATCCATATCAGTGTCTAAAAGGCTGAATAAGTGAAAAGTGCGGAATAAATGCAGCGGATTATGACTGCAGTACTGCAGCAGCACATCGCCACCTGCTGGACACAGCGGTTTACTACAGGCTCCGCGAGCTACTGTGGAAATAAGTGGATTAATATAACAGTGAAAATCACACATAAAAACACTGATTTCATTTTAGTATTGAAGTTTCAAACTTATTTTCTTTGTTCATTTCATGCAGAATAAATGTGTGTATGATGTGAATGCAGCTGCAGTTTGATAAATATAATGAAGAATTCAGTCCAGAGTGTACTTATTTAATTAATGAGTACTCAGTGGAAAGGCAGAGTCTTCAGAACATCGCCACCTGCTGGACACTAGTGTTTACTACCTCATTATACCCCCGCTGCTGGGATACAGTGTGAGATAATAATGCGACCCATTATCCATGTGAAAGTGCAGAATAAGAAACGCACACAGCTTAAATACATTTAATACATGCCAGTTTAATAAGTTAATCATCTCTATATACATCATTTTCACTCAAATTGTACATCTTTAAAACGTTGTGCCTTCGTTTCACATTTCATAGATCATTTTGTACATTTAAACACAATAAATGATGTGTAAACGCAAATAAGTGATGCACTGTTGCACTTTTCCACCACAGTGCTGTCAGGAGGTGTTGATTAGTTTCCTATAACAGTAACTCTGACAGTAGTGCAGCTGCAAATCACAGGTTTCTGTCTGATTAATGCGCTCGTTCTAATACATTATCGTTTCCATAGTAACAGCTCATTCGCAGGGACGTGTACAGTTTACGTGTAACTTTAAGTTTCCCGACATCTTCAGGACAGAGGAGTTTACACTTCTTTGCAGTTCCTCGCTAACATGACAAGCTTTTGCCTTTTTAACTCCTAGAGAGAGAATAAAGAGGCTGGTGAGGGAGCGACTGTTTATAGCTGCTATAACGTAAGTGACAACAGGAACTCACCCGTTTCACGCGACATTTAATTTAACTATTAATGAATGAAGTATGAAGTTAAAAACTTGAAGCTGGTGGTAAATTGCTGTGGTGGAAGAGGAATAAAACACTTGGAGAAGTGCTGTTATAGGAAAATATTTCATTACATCACACCAAAGTTGATTGTTTTCCTATAACAGCACAGTCCCAAGTGTTTTATTTCTTACGTAAGTTACATAAACACTTTAAGCACTCATTCTAAAAACGATCAAACTACAAGCTAGTTTTTACAGCACAGAAAAACCCTCACACATCACCTGAAAGGCACGACATATGAAGCAAAGTTGTTTTTAACCACGAGAGAGTTTATATACAGTGTCAGTTTCAGAACCTGGATTAGAGACATTTATATTACAATTTAAAAACATTTAAAATACACAATACAGTGAATTAAGCTCCGCCCCTCAGACTAACAATAAACTTAGATTGATAGTTAATGCGAAAATGCAGGGGAGAGTGCGTCAGCGCGTCAGGCTTCATTTCCGAGAATAAATCCTTCCCCCTCGGCCCCGTGCTAAGAGCTAAAATATATTTTACACACAACAGAGGAAGTGAAGTTGTGAGAACTTCAGCCTGATGGTCAAAAACCACACTGTAGTTCAATCCAGTGACTTCCGAGTGACCTTAATCTCCTCTTTCATCATCTCAGAGTGAACCTTCGGTGATTAGAGTCTGACAAACAGAATTAAATAAATAAAACAACACTTCCGCTTTATTTACTGCACTCTGTGTTGTTGTTGTTGATGATTTTCCTTTTGCGAGCAGACACCAGATCGTAGAACGGGTCTTTAGTGATGCAGGCCCTGAAGATTAAAAAAACAGAAAGACATGTCAGGTTTAATTAATTCAGATTTAATAAATCCAGACTTTCAGAAATGAAATATTAAAGTAAAGGTACAGACATTTGTTTCATTGTACAAAAGTAAACAAATGCCTGGACCATATTTTATCATGATTTCATTCACACGCACATTTTTTTTTACCTTAAATGTGTGTATGTGTGTGTGTGTGTGTGTGTGTGTGTGTGTGTGTACCTGATTGCCTGAACCCAGTCGTCTCTCTCCTCAGCAGAAGAAGCGTTGATCCTGTACGCCTGGTGTTTCCCCATAACCACTTTACCATCCGGATCTGTTTTGCACGCCTTTATCTTCTGTCCTTTACTGTGAGGGTTAAAGAGCTCGAAGCAGAACTGTGCACACACACACACACACACACACACACACACACAGTGGGATTAAACACAATGTCACAAAGACTAAATTCACTTCTTGTGTGTGTGTGTGTGTGTGTGTGTGTATGTGTGTGTGTGTGTGTGTGTGTGTGTGTAAGTGCTTTGTTCATACTTCACTACTGTTATGACTCAGTGAACAGAGGCACCTTAGAAGTGTGGACTTTTACTTCTCTCATGAAAGTATCAAACTTCTCACACACACACACACACACACACACACACACACACACTCACACACACACACTCACACACACACACACACAGACACACACACACACACACATATCCCTGATATTCAAATGTCCTCTAAAGGCTCATTCATGTTATAAAGTAAACTCTGTCATGTAAGTCATGTCTCGGAGGCAATGTGACGAGCAGATCTGATTGGATAGAGCAGTGCACATAACCACACCCCTTCCTAATATATTCATTCTAACCACGCCCCCTTTCACAATTACATTACTTCCATCAGGATACTGTCTGCTCTGATGCTCTGATATGTGACGATACTGCTGCGATCCTTTGCGTAGTAGGGGACATTATGGGTCATTATTTAATTTAATTTTATTTTATTTTATTTTTATTTATTTGTACCTGTTTGTGTGGGTCGTCCACCTCTCTGATGCTCAGGTTCTCCAGAGGAATGATCCCTTTTGGTTCTTTGTCCTAAAGAAGTAAACCAGAGGTCTTAATGTTCCATCCAAAGTAATAGTTTAGTTTGCTGCTGGTGCTATTTATTTATTTATCTATTATTTAGTCAGACTTTACTCACGGTGGTGTACTGGAAGTAGTACAGGCAGCTGTCAGTCAGAATAAACCACCTCCTCTTCCAGGTTTTCACTCTGCCCCCTAGAGGACGGGGTGTGTTAGTGTGTGTGTGCGTGAGTAAATACTAGACTTACGATATTTTTATCCTCAAGTCTGAACATGTTTAGAAATATTTAAGAAAAAAGAATTAAAATTAAAATTGAATAAAATAAGTAGAAACACAAATATCTGTATCTTCTTTCATGATACAAATTATAAAAACAAATAAAAGGTGCGTACTGCACACAATAATTATTCACGTACTGATCATTAATTAATCATTTATCTTTATTTATTTATTAACTTACAATTTCTTATCATTTATAAGCTTATAATTACTTTAAAGTGATACCATGATAATGTAATGTGATATATATATATATACACATAAACAACACTTTTTTTTCACTGTTTTTCAGCGAACGCTATGAAAGAATATTTATATTAAAACACCTCCGTTTCTGAGAGTTAATCAGTAAATTATATAACTGAAATCAAAAGATGAATAAAATCCTAAAAGAACAGAGAAGCTGTAGGCGCGAGTCTCACCCTCTTTCATTAGCCATCCCTCTCGGTCAGGATTAAAGAAGGTGTGTGTGAGATCGTTCCCGTCGTCCACTGGGATCTTAAACGGTTCACTCCTTATGCTCTCGTACAGTTTCTGAAAGAAATCAGGAGAAACGGAGGATTAAAAACACACACAGCGCTGAGAGACGCAGGTTCGTTCTGGTTCTCTCGTTCAGGAACTCGTTAGGGAACTCGTTAGGGTTCCTCACCGTCAGAAGGTCACTGGGAAGATCTCCTCCATGGTTAATGCCTCGGTTCATGCTGATGAAGCGCTCCAGAGAGGTTTTCTCCTTCACGTTGGGGTTGTGCAGGCTGGTGTTCAGCATGATGATGGCGAAGGACAGAATATAACACGAGTCTGTGACGAGAACACACACAAACACACGGCTTCTCTACATCAATCTCTGGGTGGAAATTTATCACACAAATATTAATTCGGTCGTGTTGAATGTGTTCCGTTTGTACTCATGTTTGTGTTAATTGTGTATGAAAATGTGCTACATGTAAGAACATCTTCAGCTGCCAGAGTTAAAGAGAAGATGTTGTCTTTCTGTAAATCTTCCAGGATAAATTATTTTTCACTCTGTATTGTGAATCTCTAATGAGGGGTTCTGCATTATAGGGTTCTACATTAGGGTTCTACATTAGGGTTCCCAGAAGGACAACCAAGAGTTTCTAAGAGTGAACGCTAGCTATTTATTTGCTGTTTATTTGCTGGTTTTTTTGTTGTTGTTTTTTGTCCATGGTCATGTGATCAGCTGATATTAACATTAGTGACGTCACAATTTCCATAAATGGTAGTGACCACTCAGAGGTTCAGGTTCTGGTCCAGTGACCAGAAGAGCATGAGGTTAAATCCTAACAAAGCCAGAAATTCACTGTTAGGTCTGAGAATAAAACCTAAAATCTTCAGCTGCTCAGCTCACACACTTTTACAAATAAATGAATGTCTGTATGGACTTTGCAATAATGTTGGAATAACCGTGAGTCAGTAATGTGTTGATGATTTGCTCTGTGATTCGGAGTTTCGACCTGATCTCATGCTAAATAGAAGAAAAATATGGATAAACCAGGAGCCATTTTGTAAAACCACTGACTCCACCCCTTCCTGTAATCTTAACCTGTGTAGCTAAAACTGTGTTGTGCTCTTTGTTATGAATGTGAACTGGGACACTGTGTGTTGTTAAGGTGTTTTTTCTAGTGATGTTCCAGGTTCCTGGTGATGCTGCAGGTTCTCGTACCTGTGGACTGAAAGACGCCGGTGTTGCAGGTGCAGTATCTCTGAGCGAAGGCCTCCATCATGCGGTCGATCTTCTGAGCCTCGCCTGGGAGACGGAAACTCCACAAAAACTGCCTGCGGACACAAACATGGAAAAAAAAGTTCTGTTTTGTGTTTTCGGAGCTAACAAAATGACATCCTGTGAACTTCCTCGTGGACTTTATCATGTCAAATCCAGGAAAAGAGACAAACAACGTCCTTTCTGATGCTCTCAGTATGTCTTCAACAGAAATGTTTAACACAAACACAGGTCCAACTCTGTGCTGGTGAAAGTCGTCTCAAGGTCGTGATTTTAGACTGTAAAGTTTATAAAGTTAGCAGGAATTCCTCGGCCTCAAATCAGACACTCTCTAATGTTAGTGGAGAATTATTCCCTCCTGATCTGTAAACATTTTTAATTCTGTTCCTAATCCTAAACTTAAACTTGTGCAACTTTTCATTTTTTACAAGTTTGCACTTCTGTTCAACCTTCGACCAGTTTGCATGATGAAGATGTGAAAAGAAGAAAAGAAGAAGGTTCCTCTTCACCCACCTCAAAGCCTGCACCAGGTTGAGGTCAGAGAACTCGTGAAGATCTACGAAAGCTTTCAGGATCTGCAGGTGGAATTCCTCTCTGAAATCATTAAAATCATACAAACCATATTCAGTATAAACAGGTTCTTATGGAGAACTGATGAGGATCTGAGAGAGTTTTCAGGAACACAAAGAATAATCTCATCCGTAAATATTCTCAGGGACGTGTACGCCGGACGCTCCACGTAAAACCTGATCGTCGACGTGGTGATATTTCACAAATTCACGTGTCATTTTTTACGAGTTTGCACTTCTGTTCAACCTTCAACCAGTTTGCATGAAAAAAAGTTTCTCTTCATCCTCCACAAAGCCTGCACCAGGTTGAGGCTGAAAGTTTTTCTGTAAGGAGATGTTTATGTAACGTGTATGGAAGGAGTCTCCAGTGTCAGCGCTCTGTAACAGTCAGAGGTGAAGCTGTAACTTTAAGTTTTCCGACGTCTTCAGGACAGACGAGTTTACGCTTCTTCTTTGCGGTTTCTCAGTAACATGCGGAACAAGCTGCGTTATTTTTGGTCTTATTTATTTCGAGAAAGAGAATAAAGAACAGCTGGTGAGGGAACGACTGTTTATAGCTGCTATAACGTAAGTGACAACAGGAACTAACTTGTGAACTTTAAATGTAACTGTGAACACTCAGTATTTAATTGTAACACACACACACACACACACACACACACACACACAGTGTTTATTACACGGTATTTCACTTTCAGCTGATTCTCACCAACATCTCAAAGATTTAATTAATAAAGTTCACATTTCCTAATGAACGGCTGTAAAGGATCTACTGAGCATCAGCAGCTGAAACTGCAGCCGCGGTGGTGAGAATCTCGAGACGGTTTGTAGAGACAGGGTTTAAAATCTGCGTACCTTTCCCCGAGGAAGTTCCCGATGGCTGTTTTGTTGAGTCCGTCCTCTTTATACAGAAACTCAGCCACGGTTTCTGGAGTTTCATCCAACAGATCATTATCTAACAGGTACTGAATCCCCTATAACACACACACACACACACACACACACACACACACACACACACATGTACATTAACATACATTTGATTGTTCAAATGGTTATAAGTTCTAAGCATCATTAAAGGTGATCTATTTTCTTTTCTGTGGAATAAATAGATAATAAAATGTTACAAATGCTTTCATAACATTTCATAGCATCTGTTATAACACATACAAACAAATACCCAGTGAGAAAATATTAGCATTTAAGGCATAATGGCATAAAGTTATAGCAGCTGTCATGGTAACTAGTGTTAACTTGTATGTAACTGGACATAAAGTGCTATTACAGCTCATAACAGCATGTGACAATGTCATGACTATGTCACTCTTATGACGTCACGGATCAAGTAAAATGATGACAAATGATGTTTAATACTTTTCAGTTCATATTATTAAAAAGTTTATTTAGTATGTTTTAATTCAGAGCTGTGAATATGGCTGTAGTTAATAAAATGATGATTTATTTTTCTTTTTTTTTTTGTGTGGTCATTTGTTCCATGCACTGTTCAGTATCTCTGATGTGTCTCTCAAATGCAGCGTCTCTTTTCCAGTCGCTGATGCTGAGATATAGTGCAGGTTTAAAGTGTGGCTTCACATCTTGCATTTGTTCTTCACTAACACAGGATGTGGTTCTTTTCTCTCTCTTACACCTTCTTTACCTCCGTCCTGTATCGCATCTTTTACCTCACTTTTTTTCAGTGCTGTGCTTCACACTTCATTCTTCTGTCTTAATTCTTTCATTTTGATTTTCTCAACTAAAAAAAAAAAACCTTGCCTTTAGCGGATCCATGTTGAACTTCTTCTTTCCGCAGAGGAACATTCTGCTCATGACGATGTTCTTACTGACGGGGAAAAAAGATCAAAGTGTCAGAGATAAAAACTCAACACGAAGACATTCATAGTTTTATGATTTTTATGACGTGGGATGACATCATCAGTTTCTCATTAAGTGGCTTTTGGACATCGTATTGCTTTGTGTGCACATTTTACAGGTTCTGCTTCTCGTTAACGCTGTAGTATACTGATAAAACAGGAAACACTCGCCCACACACACACACACACACACACACACACACAGTGAGCAGTGGTCTATCTCACTGTGTGTGGTGTTTCCTGGTAATGAACTGTTTTGTGTCATGACCGTCGTTGTTACAGTGAAAATGAGACTTGCTTCTTTTTTCCGGTTCCTCAGTTCTTTTTTCGGTTCTCCAGGGTGCTACGCCGAGAATAACCCTGACAGTAAAGTGATAAGAGTGGTGCTGAATGTAAACTGATGACTTCAGAACAATAACACTTTAACACTTTAACACTTTAACACTTTAACACTTTTTTGTAATTTAACGTTCTTCATTTCTCTATTCAGCTGGAATGTTTGTATTTAAAAATGAGATCAAACTGATGTCTTCAAGGGTTCTTGAAGGGTTCAGTGGATCATTAAGGGTTCTTAGCTTCCAAAAAAGAGTTCTACTTGGAAACACATTGTTATAAAGTTCTACATAGAACCTTTAGGGTTCCTTTAGAAGCACAACTGAAGAACACTTAATGTCTCAGAGGGTACACTCTTAGAAAAAAAGTGTTCTTTAAGGGCTCATTGGATAATTAAGGGTTCTTAGCTCCCAAATAAATTTCCATTTGGAACCCTTTCTGTTGGGAAACGCTGTGGTAGGGTTCTAAACAGAACCTTTTAGAGTTCCCCAAACTGTGAGTGATGGTATAAATCACTCAGGACATCATTCAAAGTGTACGCTTAGCAGAAATCATTCTTCAAGGGTTCTTTAAGGATTTGTCGGATAATTAAGGGTTATTACCTTCCAAAAAAGGGTTCTACTTTGTTGCAGGTTTCTACTTAACCTTTAGGGGTTCCTCAGAAGGGACAATGGTTCTAATGCTGGAAAGTGAACAGCAAGATAAACATTCTCATATCAGAACAATTGACCATCTAAAGAACCCTTGAAGAGCGCTTTTTTCTCTAAGACTGTGAGGAAGGATGGTTGATAGCATAACAGTTTTAATTGCTTGTATGACATGGATGAAATACATGTGGTTCTGCACTGGAGAACCCAAACTGTGAGTGGTGCTGTAAGTGACTCACTTCTCCTCGTTGGACTCCATGGTGTGGATCTCGCTCATAACGCTCTCAATCTCCAGCCGGAGTTTCTGCGAGAGACAGTGTGGAAATGTGATCGGTCAAGTGTTTTTCCAGGAAGTGTGTATGTGTGTGTGTGTGTGTGTGTGTGTGTGTGTGTGTGTGTGATTCATCTACCTGAATATCATCAAGAATGTTGTTCTTCTGCTTCATGATGGTTTCCATCGGCTTCTTCTCCTTCTGACTGAAACCTGATGGAGCTGTGAAGACAGAAAACATCTCATTATTCCCTCAACGCCTTAATATTTCACTTTAAACATCATTAAACACGTGAAAAGTCTGAAGTTCTGAGTAGAAGTTCTGACAAAACTGTTTTAATTCCAACCATAGATCAGCAAACTGGTAAAATCTAACTGTAAAAGTATTCAGAGTCAGAGACTCGAGTCAGAGAGCTACACCAGCATTTACATGAGGAAAGTTCCTGGTATTCAGAGTCGGGTTCTGCAGCTGCTTAAGTGGAGTTTCTGAGCACAGATTATTAAAATCACCTGCGTGTAGTTCACGCCTCCGAGGTTACCGGATTGTTCTTGAGTAGAAGTGTCTGAGTCGGAGTTTTACAGTAACGTCTAGACCACCGCCTCAAGGCACAAACACTCATATATCAACACGAAAAAACTCAGGGATTAAAAGTTCGGACTGAAGAAGAAACCAGCGTTTTATTTAAACATAAACCGTATAAATCATAACTAAATCGAGGTTGTGAACTCGTAATGTGTGTGTGTGTGTGTGTGTGTGTGTGTGTGTGTGGAATGCAAGCATTTTTATCAGGAACGTGCTGTAAAGAAAACCTGCTCCCGGTGTGAAGGATAAGCTGACCGAGCACTCCTCTGCTACGCTTTAACTTCGTTCATCATTTCTCACATAAAATGTTCCCTCCTCCAGATTAGCCGTGTCTCTGATTAAGACGCGTCTCCTCCGATGTGTTCTGTGCGTAAATAACTTTAGCATAAAAACTTTTCATGGACTTTAAAGCGATGATATTATTAATTAATTAACAGTGTGATATTTACGTATTTAATTTTGTCTTTGAGTGACGTTCCACAGTGTGTGTGAGTGTGTTTACAGCTAACACATAAATCTCAGCGTGACGTGTTGTGGTTACATTAAACAGTCAGACGGCGGCGCTGGACGTAACGCTGCTCCTCACTGGAGCCGAAATCACGCAGGAAACATGCGCTTAAGCTCAGAATCGAGCGTAACTGAGACACGCCCCTGTTTTAGATTAACTCCGCCCCCTGTGCGTAACTCTCACGTAACTTCTGAACAGCGCCGAAGTGTGTCGTTACATCTGAGTTCTGAATACTGATGTGTGGAATGTGAAATTAATAAGTACATGCATAAGGTTGAGTGCAAAAGTTTGCACACCCTTAGAACAAAATGAGAACTACAAAGACAAGTATTTTAAACAAGACATTCAGTTAAAAATAACAAATTGTGTATGTTAAGATTCAGTTAGATACTGAAAAAGCCAGCATTACACCAGTTCAAAAGTTTGTGCCCCCTTTCTGAATGTGATATAAATAACTTTGATTAACTTGTTTGTTACACATTTTACATTCATAACCACCTCCAAACTCTTTCACATCCTCTGAGCATGTTTCAGATCCTCAGTTTTATTTTCTCAACCTACTAAAGCGACAAAGTCTTGTTGCAGGATTCACATTTTAACTTTAACATGCTCCCATTCCAAAAAACTACAATCTTTTGCACTCCAGACTGAATGTGAAACTGTATGATTACACAATTTACACTATAATTATTCTTCATAATAAAATGATAGTTAATTGTGCACAAGTAACAGTTCTGGGTTCTGTCTCGGTACCTTTCCCCCACAGGAAGCTGTCCTTTCTCGTCGTGTCCATGTTGGCCGTGCAGGAATGGGACTGCAGGCAGAGAAAAAACATTTCATTTACGTAAATCAAACACTGACTCTCCCTGTGTGTGTGTGTGTGTGTGTGTGTGTGTGTGTGTGTGTGTGTGTGTGTGTGTGTGTGTGAGAAAACGTTTTGTGAAGAGAAAATGGGTTCTCTTTCAGTAAAGGTTCCAAGTAGAGCTAGAACCGAGTGCACAAACACGCTTCTATTGTTTTGCTCTTGCAGAAAAATACTGCAGTTTATTTCACTGGACATGACATGAAATATTTAATTTATTTAATTATAAATGTTTCAGTGAAAAAGAATATAAATTATATTGATATAATACTAACACTAACATTAACATATATTTATAATAATTGCATATTTATACACTTGTGTGTGTGTGTGTGTAATCCCTGTCTATATGAATTAAGATATATACATCTTATTACTCATGAAGTAATGGGCCAGTCGTGGCCTAATGGTCCGAGAGTCAGCAGGGATTGTAGGTGAATGACCAGCGTCTCTTCCACCCTCAATACCACCACTGAGGTGAGACCCTTGAGCAAGGCACCGAACCCCAACTGCTCCCCGAGCGCCGGAGCGGGTGTGTGTTCACTACTGTGTGTGTGTGTGTGTGTGTGTGTGTGTGTGTGTGTGTGTGTGTGTGTGCACTTGGATGGGTTAAATGCAGAGCACAAATTCCGAGTGCGGGTCACTACACTTGGCCACAAGTCACTTCACTTCACTTCAAGTAAAAATAAATCTTCTGCAAACCTTTTCACAGTGAAACAGTGAAACAGTGAAGTTTTTTCTGTCAGGAAGCAGCTGCATTAAATCAAGTGAAATAAATGTAACAAGACGCAAAATAACATTATTTCTTACCTTCATGTGTGTAGTTCAGTGTGAAATCCTCCAAACACCTTTCAGCTCATTTCACTGCACACAAGTGAAGAACAACCTCTGTCTGTCTCTCTCTCTTTCTCTCTCTCTCTCTCTCGTTCTCTCTCTCTCTCTCTCGCTCTCTCTCTCTCTCTCTCCTGTCTCTCTCTCTCCTATCTCTCTCTCTCTCTCTCTCTCTTGTTCTCTCTCTCTTGTTCTCTCTCTCTCTCTCTCTCTCTCTCTCTCCTATCTCTCTCTCCTATCTCTCTCTCTCGCTCTCTCTCTCTCCTATCTCTCTCTCTCCTATCTCTCTCTCCTATCTCTCTCTCTCCTGTCTCTCTCTCTCCTATCTCTCTCTCTCTCTCTCTCTCTCTTGTTCTCTCTCTCTCTCTCTCTCTCTCTCTCTCTCTCTCTCTCTTCCTGTCTCTTTCACTTCAGTGTGTTTGAAGGCAGTTTTATTGCTGTGACTGTGTGAAGTATGAAAAGGAAATACAGATTCATTGACTGTCAGTAAAGAAAAAGAAGTGAGCACAGTAACGACAGTGGCATTAAAATACTGATAATTAACTAATCATTACTAACTGATTAACAGGCTGTAATATCACAGTTCAATAAACATTATTCCAAAGATAAGATCACATTAATAATCGCGATCATTTAACCTAACAGTTTAATTTAATGATGAAAACACTGACTGTTGTATTAAACAGTTTAATTCTGTGAATTCTGATTTCTTTGTTTTTAAAACAGTTACAGAGTCAATGGAGGAAAATGTTATTGATATTTCACTCCGTCATGCCTGAGTCCTGAATAACTCCCTCCTCTCCGTGCAGTGCGCTAAACAATTACACCTCAAACCCTTCCTAGTGCACTGACATTAAATATGCAGTCATTTCAGATGTGTGTGTGTGTGTGTGTGTGTGTGCGCGCACGCGCGAGCGATTGTTCTGGTTGTAATTGTTGGTGTATTTTGCCCTCTAGTGGCCTGAATTGGAATTGCAGTGCACCTGAGCACGTCACGTGTCCGCACCTACACTTCCGGTCACAGGAACCGGTAGGAAGCTGCATCCCACATCCTGCTCTAAAGAGTGCTTAAATATGCTTTTTTTAACAAGTGCTACCTGTTATGGAGGTGTGTGACCGAGTAGACCGCTAATGTGTTTATTCGAAGAGGTTTTAATAAGTTTATTTTATGAAGTATTTATTTATTTGTTTGTTGAGAGCTCCATTTCCCTGCTTTACCAATTTGTTACCGTTTTTATGTAAATTACTGACTTGTTTTGTAGTTTTATGTTAGATTTTATGTAATATTTCTTCTTCCATTTAACGTTTTTTTTCTTTGCAAAGCACTCTGAGGTATATTTTAATGTTATAGTAATAATGTTATAGTAATAATACAATAATAATGTTTTTTATTTACATTTTGAGCGGCGCATTGCTCCTGCGCTGTTTAGACACAGAACAAAGAAGAAGAAATAAATAAAATCACTTACAAACTACACAAAAATGATGCAACTTGTTTTTTTTCTAGAAATATTACCAGCTGTAGAAGAGCCACTAACACACACACACACACACACACTACCACACACACACACACACACACACACACACACACACACACCTGAAACGGTACAGATTTGGATATGAGCCCTAATAAAGCAGTAATGAATTGTTATTGCTGCTGAATTCACTGCTTAACACGGATTACATTACTAAGAAGAAGAAACTCAAAATAAATATTACATTTGCATAT